>JAOVVI020011447.1:434-12645 GCA_028571085.2 Nepenthes alata | reverse complement strand
ATTACTCTGCTCAATAGCTTTTCAGTTTCTTTCTTCAAAGACTGCCTTACTGATTTGAGCGTCGGAGTGTTTTCGGTGGGACAACTTTCCGCCAATAACGCAGACCTCTTGTTCATTTTAGTGGTGTGCAGGACTCGTACTCAGTAAACGGAGCCGGTTCTATCCATCCAGAAGAATCCGAATCTGTTCGAAGTCGGATCCAAGTACGCATCATGTATTATTTTTATTATTACATATTATTATTATTATTATTTTACTATTATTATTATTATTATTATTATTAATTATTAGGTATTATTATTTATTTGTTTTATTATTATTATTATTATTTATTCTTATTATTATTATTATATTTATTATTGTTATTATTAATTATTAGGTATTATTATTTATTTGTTTTATTATTATTATGTTTATTATTGTTATTATTAATTATTAGGTATTATTATTTATTATTATTATTATTATTAGATATTATTATTACATATTATTATTATTATTATTTTATTGTTATTGTTATTAGGTATTATTATTACATATTATTATTATTATATTTATTATTATTATTATTTATTTGATATTATTATTATTATTATTACTATTTCTGCCTTATTTCTCATACTATTTTACAAACCAAATAATGGAATACTAAATTTCACCTTATTCTATTCCAACAATTAAACATAAGAATAACAATTTCAACTCTATTCTCATCCTTTTCTATTCCCTGAAATAACTATTCTATTCTCATCTTATTCTATTCCAGCAACCAAATGTACCGTAAGTTCCTTAAAACTAATCTATTGAAGCTTGTAAATAATGAAAATTCTAATTTAGAGAGATATAAAAACAAAAAAGTTATTCAAGTACATAAGATAAGATAGGAGAAGAAGATAAATTTTTATTTGGTGATGATGATAAATACTAGTCTTTTATATGAGTATATTAAGGGCAATATTTTAGATTTGTTGTTAAATTTTATTGTTCTTATACGCTTGTACTAACTTGTAATTATTAATTGTTTTTTTTTTTGGTTATTAGTTGAATTATGAGTTTATCATTATTGTTAGAATTTTTTTTTCTTTATTCTCTTATTAGTTTTAAGAATTAAAAATTATTAGATTAATATCATATATACATATTTCATAAATAGGCACCTCACTTCCATCAAGTATAAGCTTGCACTTTGTGTCTTGATGTGCTTGGTGCCATTAACAACACCGAATCCCATAGTCACAATGAATTTTGCTTACCTGTATTATATTAATAAGTGTAGAATCAGCACCCAAAGAAAAAGAAAAGAAAATAAGATATGGTCAAATGCTCTCTCATGCTAAAGTGGTGCTCCAGAATAACACTTTAATATTGAGTACTTGTTGCTTTGTTTGCTGAAATCATGTCTCCACAGGTCTAGATCTCCAACTGCTCCTCTCACTTTCACCATGATGATTGAATTCAAACACTAAGGAATTTTAACTGCTCCAAAAGTTCCATAAGCAAAATCTTATAGTTGTAGAAGTCAAATAAGATACCAAATTGCCAGAATCAGTTTTCCCCCTTTTTTTTCTGTGATAAATCAGTAAATTCTGGCAAAGTGTTGAATGAGAAAGAAAGACAAAGATCAATTTACTCTTTCCACATAGCTGATAGGCATTGTCCAACAAGAATAAGAATATCAAAACCCTACTTATATAAGTGGAACAGAGATTCTAAGAATTGGAGGTTAAGTGTAAAAAAATTGGAAAGAGAATTTCCTTGCCGCAATATGACAACACTTGAAATACATTATTTTTTACAACCAATTTAATCTTAAGGTGAAGAATCAAACTCCATTCATACTATTAATCATTATTCCTAAAACTGACGTAGGCTTCCCATTGAGCATCTAAAAAGAAATTCTAGGCCTTCATCATAAGTTTTTAAGGCAATGCATGTTATTATGGCTAGCCGGTTTCCTAATGAGAATTAATGCTGTGTTGTAGGATTTCAATATCAGCAGACCTCTATCAGTCTCTCTCTTGTCCTCCTTACTAAAATATTGAATAATATGCCCACAACATTCAGGTCTCCAATGGTTCCCTCCAGCAACATAAGGAATCACAAGATAGGGTTTTACTTTCACAGGGGAGAGGCTATACGAGAGATGGACTTAGCTGGGGGAGAGTGAGGGGGAGAGAAGCGACAAAGAGTTTTCTGTACAATATTTTAATGTAGTTACTGTGTTTTATCAGTCGCTTTCTCGTTTTCATTTGCTGCTCTTTTCATTTGCTTGTAACTTGCTCACATGTTGATACTTCTATTGCCAGCTGTACATCTGATACTTTTTTACGGCATTGTCTCCACCTTGTCATTATACAGAGGACTGATGTCGACAGTTGTATACTTATTTATGCATGACACATACATATTACACATGCACAGGTGCGTACATGCATATACATAGGAATGTGTGTTGATGTATACAACTCACATTATTCATGTTGACTGAGTACTGGAAACTTCTAGAATTCGTGTTGTGCAGTTTTTGCTCTGGTAACCCAAAAATAATAATAAATAACAATATTCTGAGTTTGAATCTGTCATGAAGTGGGCCAAAGCATCAACAACATCAAAACAAAGATTAGTGTCAAGAAGGAAAGCTATTCCCTCAAGCATCTCAGATTGCCAACCACGTCAAACAGGGTAACAGCCACCAGTCATCAGCAGCCCAAGCTAGCAGCAAACAGAACATAAAGGTAGTCAAGCCAAGCTGGCAATAAACCAACTGCTTTTTGGTCTGTTGACTGCCAGATCACCATCTTATATGGCTGTGACCTCCAAGCTCAGTAGCAGTTCAGAGCCAACACCAAAACAAACAGGAAACAGCAAGGAACAGACAGCAAGACAGCTCCCAATCACTCCTGCTATTTCTGATTTACAGCTTGTATTCTATTTTCCCAACCTGTCACTCTGTTGTATCTTATGGTCAGTTAGTAATCAGATAAGGCATCTTGGAACATAAACAAGCCCATCAAAAAGAGCGTATACCAATGTAAAATAAGGAATTGAATTAAATGAAATGAAATGCTTCTGTTCTCCCTCCAGCCTATCTTTTCCCTGTCTGTTATCTCTCATTTCCTCCTTCATTCTACCCAATTTTAGCCTTCTCGACAAAACAACCCTTATTCTTGTAGTCAAGTTGGCCATCTAGCCACTTCACTGCAGAATGTCTGATGATGGAAAGACTTGAAACCATCCTCGTGAAAGGAAATGAAACGTCGGGTTGGTTAGTTTGGCAAAGGGAAATTTTTATTGGGTGCAGTCTTACCTTTTTATTGCATGTGGACTTTTTTTGTGGTTTGGACACAATGGAGCAACGTATAGGTATTAAGATTGAGTGAAGGGATAATTTATATGCAGCTACGGGCAAGTGGTATAGGCCTTACTTTTTCATCAAAAAAGACCTAGGTTCAGCTCTTCTTTGGTTGTACATGTGAGTTTCCTTACCAAAAAGGGAAAGCAGAAAAAAACAGAAAATGTAAAGTGAAGTAGAAGTTTGTGGAAATATAGTAAAAATGCTTCATGGGATGTGAAGTGTAATGAGGCTAAGCATTTGCATTGGTCTGGCTGCTTTACATTTTTTTCTGTGGGTTTGTTTCTTTTGTTTTTTCTTGGTTATGTTTTAAGTTATCTCAGGCGCTGGTTCTTTGTTTGTTTTTGTTATCAGTGTTAGTGGTGTTTATGAGGGTTGTGGCATTTAAGTGAGGTCACATTTTTTTCTCTTACGGTAAGTTATAAAGGAAGAAGAAAAAATGTGTGGGGTATGTTGCTGTGTGGCAGTGTGCTGGTGTATTTACATGTCTCCTCCTCAGTGTGTTCCCTCTCTCTCTAGTCCTCATTTGGCCCATCTAGAGGGATAGATACAAATGCACAATGCAAATACATAAATGCTCTATTATGTTTATTTAATATACTTGATACCACACCCTAACAAAAGAAAAAGCACTCGAAGCTACTTGCGCAATGTTTGTTTTTCTGTTGAGCAAGCGGCTTTATAAGTGCAGGTTTGATGGTTGTAGTCTCTCCTGCAACATGCATTTGGATACGTGGCATCTCCCCTATTCATGTGTCCTACATATTCCTAGGTTTTTTTCTATTTTTTTGTTCATCTCATATTAAATTTATTTACTTTGCTTTTAGGTATTACTCGGTGAAACCCCTGAATATGCAGTTGACAACATTGCACCTTCCCGAACTGGATTGCGGACTGTCTTGCAAGTACTGAAAATTCAGATGCAGCATTGGCCAAACCTTAGCAACAATTTTACAAAACTGCAGTCACTTTGGGAAAAATACTTGCTGCAGAGCAAAAGTGAGTACATCCATCTTACCTGAAAAGTTGGACTTTTCGTGGAAATGATGCTGGTTTCTCTTTATAGGTGTATTTTATACCCTTTTTTTTCTTATTTTATTGTCAACTCTTATTCTTTCCAATTTTATTCTGTACTTTGTATTTTAATCAGTTTTATTCTATGAAAAAAAAATTGTTGTTGGATGTAAAAAGAACTCTAAAATTGACATAAATTTTCAACTTCGACATTGACTTTTTTTGGCATTACGTTTGTATTACAATACAACTCGAAATGTTCTCAATTTAATCCACAATTTTTTTGTATAAAGCAAAATAGGTGCTAAAATAAAAGCCAAGGAAATAATTGAACAGGATAACAATTAAGAATATAATTGTGGAAAAAAATTGAAATTATGATACTATTTTTGATATTGCACTTAACAGTCTCCGAGGGATAGAATCTCTGTGTTCTTGACCATACTCCACTTGATTTGTCCAAATGACAAGCTGAAGGTGTTGTAAAGCAAATTAAGCTGACTATTTTTAAGGTTCCAGATGGTTGGATGTTGTGTCTTGACTTTTTTTTTCCCCCAATGCTTCGCTGAACAGAGAGAAGGAAGAAAAGGGGAAGGCGAACTGCAGTGCCAATATGGTGGAAGTGGGGAAATAAAAGATTATTGTATCATATCTCGCGCGGGAAGCTTCACTTGAAACCCTAAGGTGAAAGGATATTGTAATTGTGTTGTTCTTTCTACCTTCAGGATTAGACACAGATTTGCTTGCATGTAAGTTTGTTGATACGTGGTTAGCTAGTCGGTTTACATCATTTTGCTGCATGCATGGGTTGGTTTACATTCCCCCTAGTCCCCCTTCGTTCTCGCCCAGACACGACATTTTATTTATTTTGAGGTTATCTTTTGCAAAGGTGGCACAAATGGTGCTCTCTTTGCCTTGTAAAAGTTTTCAATGCCCATCTCTCATGTAACCGAATTAACGACCAAGCGAGCCAAACCATTTTCTTTTGCTGCCATTTTTCATGGTTTTTCTACGTTTTTCTCAAGGTTTGCTAATTTAGATTAAGGTATACCGATATGCTCCACGTAGTTGTTTGTGAGATGAAAATTATTCAAAATCTTAGCATTATGTTCTAAGATTCTATGATTTACATGGGGTATAATCATGTTTACTGAAGTATTATTGTGTTTACATAAGGTGTCATAACCTGAGTTTGAACTATCATGTTTTTCATTTTTTTTGTGGCTACTGTTTAATATTTATTGGATCTTATTCGTTCTTGAATCTTTTGATGATTTTGCATGCATCCTAATCCATCGGAAGATCATTATGATCAAATGGGTGGAAAAAAATGAGCAACTACCATTTACGTGGACTAATCTTTAACCTCAATCGAATCCCGTAAGTTCACTTGAAAGCCCTTTTTTGCTCTATAAATGTTGAATAAATGCACATTGAATTGCTTAAGAACGGTGTAAGTCATGCTAATGCGATCTGTAATGAAGTCTTGCTGAGTCTTACCGTCCTTTTGATTTAGTTTCAGAACAATCCCTGAATATTGCAAATGGCTACGTGCACTGTTGCTTGTTGGGTTTGCCGTTGTGGTTAGCTCTGCATCTGTTCAAGAGTGTCACCGCTTGCTACACGACTGTCAATTGGACAACATTTGATTGGTGTGCCATTGCTTTCTGAGTTGGAATATTCACGATCTTAGTTGCTCCTTGGATTCTATAACAGTAGCGTAGTTGGTAATTAATTGCTGCAGATCTGTATTTAGCCTAAATTTGAGTCTTACCCTCTTTTCCTCCGCTGGTTATTGTTTTTGTAAGCTAAAAAAGTACTATTGTGAAACATTAATGTTAATTGGTTTCTTTATTCCTCACCAACGTTAGCTTGTCTCTGAGGTTTTTGTGGCTTTTCATATGAATTTCTAATGCTTGTGGGGAGTCATTGATTGAAATATAGCTGTACCTAATATTATTTGGCAGTAGTTACAAATCCTCCTTAACGTATATGAAATTTGAACATGAAATCCTAATGTCATTAACGTATATGAAATCCTAATGTAGTTATTCTATGTATTAAGCAAACACTGTCGGATGTGTCTTCCCGAAGATACCAGCCCGGGGATCATGCCAAAGCCATCTTGGGTAGTGCCCATGGCTGCTGCTTGTGCTTATTCACTTGCGCTCCTGATTCTGCTTGTGCTTGGAACAGTAAATAAGTCACGCTTTCTCATCTTTGGATGGCCATGTATGTATGAGTTGTACGCATTGTCACGTCCTCAAATTTAATTTAATCCCGCTATTGATATCAATAACGCCATTAATATATTAAAAATTAGCAACTCAAATAATTGTGGACATAAGTTTTTCGTTGATATATCAATTCGATTGATCAAAATAAAAATATTTATTCGAATCATGGGACCTAAAGTGTCATGTCATCGGATAGCTTTGAAAGCTGACAAAATAATGATATTGGATCTTATATAATGAATCATGTCTAATCTAAATAAAATTAGAGTATCGTAGCAAGTATAATAAAATTATAATCCAACAACATTATTCATTTTACGATGTCGTTATTAAGTTAATACATTAGAGAATTGTCCAAAATAAAATGTAACGATTGATTTTCTTCTATATCTAATATGAAATCTCTTCAACTTATGCTCTTCAATCAAAATCTTGCTGTTCGAATTTCTAATTTGAAAATAGTGAAAAACAGAAATAGAGTTAAAAACTCAACAAAATGTATAATTTAATATTAAAACATGCTAAAATGAATAATTAATCAAATTTAATAGCTTCCTATGAATTTTCATGAAAATGCACATAGATTTTTAAATTTTTTTTTTATGTTCTTATTTAAATGGTATCATAAAATCTATGTTCAATTATATGATTTCTTAAGGACCAATGGCGAATAGAGTTTTGTCAACTAAAAGAGTGAATAATTAAAGTCGGATTATATTCTTTTTCATACAATCAAAGAATTTATATTACTATTTAGGACTCGTAAGTGGGCCTTTGAATATATAACCCTATATACAGTGTCGAACGCCACTTCTATTTATGGATAATAGATTCGAACACTATAATATATTAAGATATGTTATAATATGCTACTCGTTAAACTTATTACAATAGTCCAATATTTGGACATATGAAAACTCTACACAATTTCGTATAATTCCTATATTTTTTTCGATTCAAAAAAAAATATTATTAATTCTTGAATATATTATAGACTTTTTTAAAAAAAAATTAAATTTTTTTATTGTGAAATCATATAATTTACTATAGAAATTTGGATATACTCAATTTAAAAATATATGATGCCATATTATGATAATTTTTAGACATGGTTGCAAAAAAATGTTACTTCAATTGATTAAAATCTTATTTTGATAAACTTGAATTTGCCTTTTTCTGACTTTTCTATCTCCCTCTCTCTTCTTTTCTTTTCATTCTCTCTTCTCTCTCAAATCCCTATATAAAATAATTAGTCAAATACGATATATATATTAGAGTGGTGCTCAAGTACTTGTCCTTCGCGCATCAGGCGCCACAGCCAAACACAATAGCATATGAGTGTTGCATGAAGCGTGTATCAGACATAGGCATTCTACCTCAATGCGTTCAGCCATCCATCAAACGTGTATCGATTGCAAGCTAATCTAGAAAGCACGCTTGAGCTCTATTCAGGTGACAATCAAGCACAGCCTTCCTACCCAGAACATACATAGGCGCACATTGGTTACCAATCGGGAATCTATTAATTTGATATGATCTAATCTAATGTTGATTTTTTATCCAAATTTTTTCATCATTTAACTTCAACTCTAATTATTTTAATTTAATTAATTATAATTAAAATAAAATTTGAATTCAAACATTATATTTTTTTCCTTATAAAAATTTCGTTCTTAAAATTTAACAAACCTAATCGAATAAACAAATGTAGGTATTTCTCTTGAATCTCATCTTTTCTTTCCCATGTGGCTTCTTTATATGAATAGTCTTCCATAAGACCTCGACCAATGAAATTACCTTCGTTCAAAACACTTAATCAATTCTTCCTAAAATCTGAACTGATTCCTCATTATATATCAAATCTTTATTTATCTCCAACGGTTTATATTTAATAATGTGTGATAGGTCATGAATATACTTTCGAAGTATAGACACGTAGAACACATAGTGAACATCTCCTAAATTCGGAGGTAAAGTCAATCTATATGTTATTTCATCAATCATCTTGAAAATTTTAAATGGTCCTATAAACCTCAACTTTAATTTTTTTTAATCCCAAATTTAGAAATTCCCTTCGACGAATATTTTTTTAAAAATACATAGTCTCCAACATTGAAACTCAACTTCTATCTCTGCCGATCAGTGTAATTCTTCTGTCTACTTTAAGCAACAGTCAACCGATCACGGATCAAATAAACCTTGTCGTGTGTTTCTTGAATGACCTCCGATCCCAAGAGTCTTCAATCTTCGGCTCCTCCCAATGAATCATGAAATTACATTCTTTTTCATACAAAGCCTTAAATAGGGCCATTCGAATACTTGCTTGATAATTATTATTGTACACAAATTTAGCCTGTGACAAATAATCGTCCAAATTGTCTTTTATTTTTAAAATCAAAGCTCTTAACATATCTTCTAAAATTTGAATCGTTTGTTTCGATTGTCCATTCGTTTAGGGATGATAGGTTGTACTAAATTTTAAATTAGTTCCTAATTCTTGATACAAACTTTCTCAAAATTTTGAGACAAACGAAAGCTAGCATATCGTACAATCTAACAACCTTATTAATGTATAGTCTTGCCAATCAATCTCTGTAGAATGTCATCTGAATAGCAATAAAATAAGCTGACTTAATAAGTTGATCTATAATTACCCAAATAGCATCATATATTCAGCATCCTTGGCAAACTTACTACAAAATCCATTATTATATCCTCCCATTTTCAACTGGGAGTTACCATAGTTTGTAGCATGTCGAGTGGTTTCTTATAGTCGGCCTTTAATTATTGACATATTAAACATCTTCTCACATAGGTGTTATTTGTCTTTTCATGTCCCACAACAAAAATAGTTTAAATCTTGATATATTTTATTAATTATGAGGTGAATAGTATATTTTAATCGATGAGCCTCATTCATAATTTTTTCTTTCAATTCACCAATATCGAACACACATCTATTCTCGAAATCTTAAGACTCCATCTGCCCGAATATTAGAGTTCACTCTAGAATTCATGTTCAAATCTCCGACAATATCTACTATTAATGGGTCATCCATCTGGGCTCTTTTAATTCTATCTAAAATCTTTGATTGCACTTGAAATAGGACAATATCATCTGAATACCTTGGGAATACCTTTTAATATCACATTGCTTTATGTAATCTAACATCTCTGTCTCTTTGATCCTCAAATCAATGACTCAAAAAATCTGCTATCACATTGGTCTTTCTCACTTTGTACTAAATTTTACAATCATAATCTTTTAAAAAAATTCATCCATTTTCTTTGTCTCATATTCAATTATTTTTTAGAAAATAAATGTTAGAGACTCTTATAGTCTAAATATACCAAAACTTTTTCTCCATATAGATATCGTCTCAAAATGTTTAGCATAAAGATCACTGCTGCGAATTCTAGATCGTGTATCGGATAATTCTTTTCATACGTCTTCAATTGCTTCAATCCATACACGATCACTTTTCCGTATTGTATTAGGACACACCCTAATTCTATCATAGATGCATCATAATAGATCACGAATTCTCTGAATCCTTTGAGAATTGTCAAAATTGGAGCTGTTATCATATGGTCCTTCAACTCCTAAAAATTCTTTTCACAATCCTCCATCCAATTGAATTTAACTTTATTTTGTGACGAACAGGTTAGTGACATAACAATTTTGAAAAAAAATTTCACAAATCTTTAATAGTAACCTACAATTTCCGAAAAAAAAACTCCTCACTTCAGTTACCATTGTCGATCAACTATGCTCTTCATAACTCCTCAAGTATATCAATATATCATCAATAAATATCACCACGAACTTGTCAAAATAGGGTTGGAATACTCGGTTCATCAAATCTATAAAAGCTGTAAGGCATTATTTAATCCAAAAGGTATAACCAAAAGTTCATAATGCTTATACCTTATTATGAAAGTTGTCTTCGCAACATCGTCATTCTTAATCCTCAATTGATGGTAATTTGAATGAAGATTAATATTTAAAAATATTAAGGCCCTTACAATTAGTCAAACAAGTCATCAATTCTCGGCAATAAATATTTATTCTTGATAATAATTTTATTCAATTCTCAATAGTCTATATATAGCCGCATAGACTCTTCCATCTTCTTTACAAATAACATCAAGGCACCCCATGGAGATATACTTGGTTAGATGAAACCCTTCTTTAGTAACTTTTGTAATTGTTACTTCAATTCTTTAAACTCCGATGATGCCATTCTATAGAGGACCTTCAATATAGGCATTGTTATAGGTATAGTCTCAATTTCGAATTCAATCTCTTAATTCTGTGATAGTCTTAGAAAACTTTTTAGAAAAATATCCTCAAATTAATGTACTACCGATATATCTTTTACTAGTACACTATTACTCCAAATTGTGTTTGCATATGCCAAATAGGCTTGATATTCAATCTTCATTAAATGGCAAGCATGTAATGCTAAAGTCAAATATGGGGATTGTTTTTGTATTATTGTTTGAAAAGAAAATGGTTCAAATCCTAGAATCAAAAAATGGTGCACTTATGAAAATAATTTGCGCTAGCATGATAACTAACTAACTAATATATACCTAAAATTACATAAAAATTATACATGTCCAATAAAATCAAATCTACTACTAACTCTAACCCATTAACCTAAACAATACACTTAGAGTATATAATATCCGTAATAAAAAATGATGTAGTAGAGGTTGACACTATTAAAAAAAAATCTACAATCCTCGGGGGTGACAATAAATATCGAACAAATTTAGATGATATGAATAAGTGAATCAACTCCAAATCCAAACGCATATAACATGAAGTTTTAAAAATAGTGAGTTTAACATCCACTGTCGCGGGTGATGTATCCATATCCTGGGCCATTACCACGAAAGCTCTTCTCGAAACACTTGGATTCCTTATTGTTAGCCTCAAGGTATAAGGATAGCCCTTGACCATGTGGTCAAATTGGCCGCAGTTGAAATATAGTCCCAATACCTTATAGCATGGTTTTCCTATATGAGGCTTTCCACAATGAGGAAACGCAAGCTTTACTTGTTGACAGCCCGATATACCCTGGAGTTTAGCTCCATGTTTTCCTTTATCCATTGATTTTGATCTTTTATGAGATCCTTCTAATCTCGAACTTTATCCTCCTTAGCTAACCGACTTCTTCTTAAAAAACTTCTCCCTTTTCTAACTCTTGTTCCAACGAAATTTCTTTGCTTACTTTTAATATTACAAGCTACTTTCGAATAATGTCATTCAAGTCTTGTAAAAATTTTCTTACTCTCCTCACCTCATCATGGATGATGTGGGAAGCAGATTGGGACATCTCAGTGAACTCGGTGTCATACTCTATTACCATTCGATTTACTTGCTCAAACGAGTAAATTCATCTTCTTTCTACTCTCTCAGGCTTATTGAAAAATATTTATCCATAAAGGCTTTTACAAATATCTCCCAAGAATTTTATTTGTTCTCCAGTTCCATAACTCGCTTCTTTATTGACCACCAATGGTATGGCTCTCCTTCCAACTTGTAGGAGGCAAGCACAACCTTGTCATCCTCCAAATATCGAATAATTATAAAAACTTT
>JAOVVI020011446.1:0-12645 GCA_028571085.2 Nepenthes alata | reverse complement strand
AGAGTGTTGGCCGCTCTCGCAAAGGATGAAAGGAGAGTGGCTGGCGGTCCACTGATGGGCTATGGGCCATAGTGGAACGGGCCCATCACTGTATGAAAGCTTCTAAAAGCCCAGCTTGGCTTCGCAAGTTGGCCGCCTGCGAGTAAGTTGGCCGCTAAGACGGTCAACACCCGCGTTGATCATTTTGATTTTGAGCTTTTCAGTTTCTGGGCCTGCCTTCTTTAGTGGACCGTAAGAACATTGGCCGTTCTTCTTGGGCTTCCGTTGACTTCTCTTTGGGCTTCTCTTTGGGCCAGCCTATTACTGGTGTACCCATCACTTATGATTCCATGTGGATAAATGTAAGTTTAAATACAAAAAGGAATAGATTGATAAATATAGTTTAAATACAAAATTAAAAAGTATATTTTTAATTTATTATTAGAAAATACTATGTATAGGATATATCTCAACATGAAAATATCAAGCCATTTGACTTTAATAAAAAAAGAAAAGAAATTAGAGTGTTGAATCTCATTAGGAGCAATAAAAAAAGCAAGAGATTTAACATGCCTTTTTCGACAGTAACTCGTGCAAATAAGGGAAATAAATAATACCCAATTAGACGACTCTTACAAATTAATAAAAAGTAACTAAAATCTTAGCATCTTAGCATATATGCGAGTCCCATAAAAAACAAACACATGAATTAGGATACATCCAATTCGGATGATGATACTATACAAAAGAAAAAAATTAAGACGATTTCTTCCTCTAAAAGAACATTGGGACAAATGTCATAATAGGCACTCAGTAAAACA
The DNA here is from genome assembly GCA_028571085.2 of Nepenthes alata. Lineage (NCBI taxonomy): Eukaryota > Viridiplantae > Streptophyta > Magnoliopsida > Caryophyllales > Nepenthaceae > Nepenthes > Nepenthes alata. Next base: position 11,845 of record JAOVVI020011446.1, on the reverse strand, counting down.
ATACAACACTAGGATAATCTTTCTTCCATAAGATCCATTGAGAAAGGATATGCTTGAAAGATCCAGCCAACTTTATCAATGGATAAGGTATGGAAATAGGATGAAGCAGACATTGTCCCTTTTATAGTGAAAACTAAGCCAAGAATCAAAATGTTTGAAAGTAAAAGTATATTGTCAATAGTTATAAAATCTATATCGAAGTCATAAGGTAATAGAATTTGATTGACATGACCATACAACAGTGATAACAAATTAGTCTTGAGACTCTTGGGAAGAAACATTCGAACTATTCAAAAATAGAATTGGTTTCATTCTTCTTTCATACATCTTCAAAACTTGAATTTAACCTTTAAATATAGGGGGTTAGTATGAGATATAGTATCAGTTGAGTCAGCGTAATTGATCAGCCCAATTAGCTCAATCTAAATAATAAACCTAGAACGGAGAAAGTAAGAATTGATCCATTAAGCCAAAACTTAGAGATCACAATATCTCTTTAATACCTTAATCTAGCCAGAATAAAACAAAATCATACAAATGATTAAAATATTAAGTAGATAAAAGGTCGTTGAATAAATTAGGTCATAGGTTCAAATGGTTGAATGTCTAATCGAGTGGTTAATCAAATTGAATGGTTAAATTAATTGAGTAGTTAAATTAAGCGAATAGTTAATATACTTTACAATTAACACATACAATGATCTCCTAACTACGGTTAATTATTTAGTATCATCATCAACTGAATTACTTTCAGAGATTTTTTTACTCATAACGTGGCTTATTGTTCATCTTCATAAAATCGCAATCAATTGACAATATAACTATAAATACTCTCACATTTTCCAAAAAAGAGGAGAAAAAGTTAGAAAGCAAGTACAAAAAGCAAAATTCACCGTCTCTTTTTTTCATACACATCCTCACAATCTCTCCTATATCATAAGTTTTTGAAATAATTTACTGATTTAAATATTAAAAAATATATCGAGAAATAAATTTTATATCCTTTTAATTCTTATTTGCTATTATAATATACAAGAATTGAATAAAAGATTTAAAAGTTTAGTCCTAATTTATTTAAATCACAATCTAAATTTCAGATACATATCAAATAACGTTATCAAATTTTAAACCTTTTACATTACGGCAAATGATTTTTATGTTCTAATATACAGAATACTTACAAAAGAAAGTCACAATCTAAGCTCAAGTACCACGATTGTAGCTACGAAGTAGTTGGGTTCACAATTAGGCTATCGTAGCATCACCCGCACTAGATAACCTCCCTCGGCCTGGCATATATTCTTGCATTCTATATGCTTCGGCTTCGTTCCTCCCCCCTGGCGTTATCGTCCGTTGGATGAACAGTGCCATTATTAGCGATTGGATCGGTCGTTCTCTCTGCCTGTCGTATAATCTCCATGGCATTATATAAAATCTAATCCAATAATTAATATTTAATATATTAAAATAATATATAAATATATTTAAATATTTAAATAATATTATTATAAAAGTAATAATAAAAAATATATATTTTTTTAAATTTTTACTGATTAGCCGCTGAACCGCCCTTGCTCCGTTCCTTCCTAAACCCTCCTCTTACTAGATTTTTGTGGGTAATTTGGCAACAGAACAAAGTATCCCACTGCGAAAGATGTTCCGCGTGGCACTCAGCAAGCTAACCAGAGCCGCCACCGCCATCGCCACCTCGACAGGCTCTAGAATCGCCGTGGGCGGTGGATTTTCCCGTGCCACCCCTTCCGCGCTGTCTGCGCCACTGTCGACAGGCATCAGATTGTACTGTGCAAAAAACATACCAAATGCAAACCCTGTCGCTCTTCAGATGATTAATTACGCCCTTGGCCTTGCTAGGTCCCAAAAATCAGGTCATCACTATGTTATGCAAATTAGGATGGTGTGTCTTTGACTCTCTTTCTCGTTTTCGGAGTCTGAGTGAGTGAATTTTCCTGCTCTTTTTGTTAGCAGATGAATCGTATGCGCAAGCATTGCTGGTATTGGAGCAGTGTCTGTCTTCTCAATCGCAAGAGGGACACGATACTACTATCGAAAATTCAAAGGGGATGGTCTTGCTTGCCATTTCCACTTTATTGTCTGAATGGTTAATAATTACCACTTGTCTATTTGGCATCATTTTCTCTTCTCTTTTTAGTCCAGATAGACAAGTCTTGTTTTTCAACTGGATATTTTAAAGTAATAGTGGGTAGGAGTGAATTTTTTTCTCATATTAATTATGGGATATATGATTTTCTTAAATTGTTTTGTTTTAGTGGAAATACAGATGAAGCAATTCACACATTACTTAGAATACAGGATTTAACAAGCTCTTCTGCGGGCATTAGAGGTAACTCTACTTAATTGAACATACGCTCTGATGTTAGTTCCGCGTTACCAGTTTGATCTTGTGATCTGATGAACATATTTGTTAATCTGCTGTTGTTATAGTAGCTGCTGTGGAATCTCTTGTTGGACTTAATTTAGAACTTGGTCTGGTAAGTCTTCCTCAAACAGATATTTGTGTTGGCAAGTGGTTCTCGATGGTTGATTGATTTTATTCTCAAATTGGTTTTGGATGCTATATCTGCTGCCTAGTCCATTTAACACTTGTTTGAACTTTTCCGTGCATGTCCACTTTGTACATACCTTTAGGGCCATTTGGTTTGAGAATGCAAGGAATTTGGAATGAGGTGTAAAAGTAAGGACAGAATGGATAAATGTGAACACAGTGGTTCAATGGTTTGGGTAATAATGACTGAACATGCTCACTATTTTATTCCAATTCCATCACTTTTCTATCGACCTCGTTGGATATGAAAATGGGGGAAATGTAGTAGCTTTGATTTCTAAGTCACATGATTCAGTATTATGATTTCCACCAAATGCATATGAAAATGTGCATGAAATACTGCCCATTCGCATTCCTTTCATTCCCTTATACCAAACTGGGCCTCAGAGTTCAAGGTTATATTGCCTGTTCTTTTTTACTGTTTCATATATTTTGGATTGTCATTGCTATAATGCATCCTATTGTGATAATAATTGAATATCAGCATCATATGTGGATTTAGAAAGATGAACATTTTGTGCTATGAGCGGCCAGGTTGCATGAACTCATACTTTTGCATACTTTTTTATGTAAGGAGCCTGTGTGGACTTGCAATGCTTATATATGATAGGTGCATCTGTGCATGTCTTGGAATAAGTGGGTGCTTAGTGTTGCAGAGGGCAACAATTCTTGACGTATGATGTAAGTTCATGTGGAGATTCTCCTCCCTTATATAGGTTGATACCTCATCAGTGCTCGCAGATAATTGCTTGAAGCTTTTGGAGAAGGAAAGCCAGGAGATTGGTGATGATTTTTCATTTAAAGTTTTTAATGCTCGAGCTAATTCTATCAAAGGGCTGGTTGAGCTAGTTCAATGCGATATGGAATCAGGTGCATAAGATGTACTTGAATGCCATCGATTTATTTCATTCTTCAATGTTTTCTGTTGCTGTATATTAACTGTGATATGCTATTGTAGCCAAGACATTCTTCCAAGTTTGTGAGGAGGAAAGCTGCATTGGTGAGATTTGAGTCGTTCAGTAAAAATGAATAATCAAATGTTATTGACTTTACTGATCTCAAAGTTTGTTTTAGGCAATGCTGCTTTATCATATGGGGAATTCTTGCACACCAAGAGGGATTTTAATTCCGCTAAGGAAGTGTACCGGAGAGTAATTAGTGGATCATCAGAGAAGAAGGATTTCAGTGATCCATTTGCTTTAGCAGCTTGTAATATGGCATCAGAAGAAGTTCTTCTGGGAGCCACCTGTGCTTTAGGGCAGCTTGAGTCACACTTGGGGTAAGATTGAGATGATTTGCGTGCTTTTCGGGTGACAAATTTTCTTAATTGATTTCTATCTTTGACATGCTTAGGGTTCTCTTTTTCCCTTGATGCTATCTTCAATGTGTCTTTTCTCGTTCAGAAATTTTGGAGATGCAGAGGAGATACTAACTCAGGCTTTAAAGCAAGCTGAAGAACATTTTGGTAGTTTTTTTTTTTTTCAGATTTTTTGTAAACTAAATTGTATTGAATCCTTTGCTTGTTAATATTATGTATATTTATAATTTCTAATCAATCTGGTGCAGGCTCATATCATCCCAAAGTTGGAATTGTCTTAATGTGCATTGCTCTCATGTTTCGTCACAAGGCAACCTCTGAGCACTCAAGTTCTCTCTTAATTCAAGAGGTTAGAATGGCTGCCATCTATCAAGATATGGAACTGGTACCGTGTGCTAGGGGGTTTTGTCATTTTCAGGGCCTCGGGCAAATTTCCTGGCGGAAGCCAATTTTGGGAGGATTGAGGCTTTGGGGGTCCAAAGTTAGGACTCGAAATTTTAGAGAGCAATTGTCCCTTCTGACCCAAATGGATCTTTTCCCTTTTCCTGCACTTGATTCTGGAATCTGAATTCTGTGCATCTGTTTTACCCATGGTTTGTTAAGTGTGACTGAAGTTTAAGAAATGTCTGGATGTCTTTGTGATATGTTTACTTACTTTTGTTCTGTTCCTTGCTTGTCTTATGACAGGGGCTGTACAGAAGAGCATTAGATTTGCTAAAAGCACTGCCATTGGAGACAGATGGTACATTGTGATTGACTAGATCCTTTTCTTTCTCCAAATATTTTGCCTAATTGTAAGAAGTGCCATTTTATGGGTTGTGTAGGTGCAAAAGAAAATGTAGACAAAAGGGATATAGTGGCACTGGCTAGAGGTATAGTTTAGCTTTTCTCACAGGACTATTTTCATGAGTGTTGAACAAAGCCCCATTGGCTCCGTGCATTTTAACATGGTACATATGTCAAACCTAAGTCTTTGTTGCTGTTAGCTATTTTGATTAACCTCTGTTGTGCCTGTTTAGAAATTTCAGTCCAATTTGACCAATTGTTCATTTTATACTGATTTTTGAGCTTGTTGACTTGACTTTGCAAAGAAGATGTCATTTCCTTGATATTATTATTTGATGGCAGTCTGATTATCTATTGTAGAACTTGTTAAAGTTGTTAAACTCTAATTTTGATAGATTTCAATCTTTTTTGTACTCATTTTATTTTTCAGTCACATCAGAATTAAGTGTTGATGTAGAATAGGGCCTGCAAAGTTGGGAAATAGAGGAAGGGCGATCAGGATGGGAGGAAGGAGATGAGAAAGTAGAAGAAATAGAGATTACAGCTCAATGACACTAGATTTGAAGAGGAGAAGGGTAGAAAGGGGAAGAGGAAAATAGATAAAGGCAGATTTTAGCAATAACAGGTCTGATTTTATTCAGCAATTAAACGACTATATTGCGGATGCTTTAGCATGATTGCTGATTCTTTTAATCTTCCATTTGTCATAATCATAAGAGTCAGTTCATTGAATCTTCTATTTGAAGATTGGGAAAGGAGTCAACTGTTCGCATTCCAGAAGAACCTGCTGCTCTTGGTGACTGTTTGCATTCCAGAAGAACCTGCTCCGGGGTGGCTGCCCTCCCGTAAATGGATTACACCAGTGATTTAAAAGCCCATTAGTTGCTCACTTGTGCCCATTGATTTTCAGCTAAAGATGCCAAAAAATTGTTAGTTTGAGGTATCTACAGAAATTTCGAAATCCAATAAAGCTGATTTACACTCTGAAGTTGATAGGCTGTCTATATCTGTGAGTTGATTTATCGGGTAGAGCTGTCGTCAGCAGATATTTCAGTTCTTTCAATATCCTGACTTTTTCTCTGAAAATGTCAGGGTGGATTTGCGAGAGTTGGAAGATTCCTTTTGATGTGAAGGGACTTTGGGTAGATGAATTTCTTATTCCTTTTCCATGTGTTCATGATGCTTGTGAGATCAGGACAAGAATTGCAGCATGGTTGATGGCAGAATTTTACTTTAAGGTGGAGGTCTCCATATGATGTGGGTGTAGTTGTTTGCAAGAGAATGGTATGTTGGTTAGATTGATTAGCCTTCTCCCATGACTATGATGCGACATGTTTTTTGCAGAACTGGGGAATGCATTAGGAGGTTTTCTGTTAATTGATGATTATACAAAGTTAGAGCACACTTCAAATGGGCCAGCATTTATTATAAGAAATAATTCTAGTGGCCATTCTCACTGGAAGTCGAATTTTGTGTTGATTTGTATTTGAACTAAGGTTTGACTTGAATAACAAGAAATCCGAGCTTGAGTTTGACCCCAAGACTTCTACCCAAGTCCTGCACATTGCAACTGAATTTGCCTGTGCAATTCTTCTGAGTGCATAGTTAATAGAAACTTGAGTTGGGACAAAAGCACTACGAAATTACTAGATTTGTGGTGCCCGAGCCATGAAATTCCTAGTACTAACAGTTGATGGGCAGAGTTGTTTATGTAGTCCATTGATGATTATGACGAATCATGTGGGAGTAAGAAGTTGAGTTTCTTTATGTGTGAAGTTTGAGGTCGACTCAGTGGGGTCTTTTTGGACCAATACTGATCCGTAGGCTATGTAGGGACTTGGTAAAGTAATCCATTGAAGAATAATGTCAACTACCTTCTTGAGATGAACAATTTAGTCAACCAACGCTTTGTGGTAATGATCTTGTAGGAGTATAATCTTTCTTCTCTTTGGCCCTCTCCCTGTGGAGACTGCCCTCACTGTTTATAGGGGAGCCTTTAGGGTTGTTGCCTTTAGATTTTTCCAAGAAAAGGGGGAGCCTTTAGGGTTGTTGCCTTTAGATTTTTCCAAGAAAAGGGGGAGCCTTTGCGTGCTACTTTCCATGTGACGGCCGCTCAATTGGACGACCATTAATGTACATATGGCTCTTACTGAGGAGACTGATGTGCCGTCTGCTGTTCTTGAGTTCTCATTAGCTGGCCATGGGCAACACCTTGCTTTTCGGTACCGTCAATGCCTTTTTCCGTTCTGCAGGGCCGGACCACAAGTGTTTTTGGGGGGTTGGTTCTGCCCATATGGATGCATACCGACTCCTTTACTTGCAGACATCCAACCGGAGGTGCTTTTGGACCTAACAGGTGTTATCAGATATGTGGTGGTATCAATTTGGATTGAGAAACTTCCAGCTGTCTTATCGAAAATGTTCTCTGGTGATGATTGAGCTCCGAAAAGGCAGGTTATTAGGCAAAGAAACCTTGCTGGATGTGTTGAAGTTGTTCATGCTCCTTGATCTTGAAAGTCAGCCAGGGCTCTTTTCACAAAGAGATCTGTTGTCCTCTGGGGGAGTTTAAGTTGAATCTGCTCGTGTGCAATTCCTTTGAGCACTTGAGATGGGTTTAAATTGCTATGAAAAGTTTGACCTCAATGAATAGCTAACCTGAGACTGTTGGACCTTGATCAGGGGAGATGGAATTGATAACAGTCATTAATAGCAGTGAATGACTGTTTGCTAATTGTTTGGATAATTTTACTGAATGTGCAGATGATGGCTGTTTTAGTTCCTGTGGGGAATTTGGGTCTATTGTTCAAAATAATTTGATGCTGTTTCATAAGGTTGCTGGGCCTTCGCTCCTCTCAGATTTTGCCCGCCCCTTAGCTGAGCTAAATGATGTGGCTCATCTGACTTCCACTCTAAGCAACTGCAATTCCCCTTTTTTTCCAAGGGAGATGAGATGGACATCACCTGGGCATTAGGTCCTTTCTTTGGGATGTAGAATATGAAGTTAGAAGATTAAGTGAGCTTTTTGTTTCTGTGGTGCACAGGATCCATTACCCTTTCTCACCGATGACCAATCTATTTTTAATGTAGTGTCCATTGCAAAACATGTACACCATGGCGTAGCAAAATAAATCCCGCATCAAACTTTAACCTTCATTTTCTCCCGATTGAGTATAATGAATAATAATACGCAACCTACCACACTAGTTGTACAACAAAATTTGATGGGGAAAGACTTTTTCAACCAAAGGAAAAAGCACTAACAAATTTTAAACAAATCTACTAAAGTGCTAAGTTGCAAATAACCTCTTTCGAGAATCCTTCACAACAACGCGTGTGAATAACAGGCTAAATATTAATCCCAACATACTTGACAATCCATAAGAGTAGAATACAATGAGGAAACAAACAACCAATTTAATACGTCTTATGACCAATGATAGAATAATATATCTGAACTTGACAAATGATGAAACTTGAATCAAACATCAACTGGATGCTAAAAACCTTCCCATTCTATTTTTCTCTCTTTTCCCTTTATTCGTCGGTGTCCCTTGTGTTTAAAATGCTTTAGATTTGACCTAAAATTGCTTCAGGATTTTTATAGCCCTTGCTATTGTTCGAATTGCACAGGCAGAAAATGCCTTTTTGCATATGCGTGGTTCAAGCGCGCCTTAGATGTTGATGCTTTTATCGTTGGTGCATGTGCTCCCCAAGCCATGCCCAACACTGCTAACCATACATAAATGCCCACTCATGCGCTCATCAGGCGTTGTTCTCTTGCATCTCTCAAGTACTTCACTCGAGTGAATTCTTGTGCCGCAGTTGAGTAAACTATTTGATGACAATGTCCATTGGGTGTCAGATTCATAAGGGGGTGACTCAAAATCCAACAAATTTACCCTCACGGCCTTGTAGGGGACCACTTGCCTCTTCAGCGACCGTCATCTCTTGTCATTTGGGAACTTCTCTATAGGGATTCCGGCATCGGTTTTAGTAAGCTTGAAAGTGACCCAATTTCGTTCCACCAAGACACAGAATATTCCCACTGCCATTCGGCATTTTCACATTGGTAGGATTGCTCTTCATGGAGCACCGCCTCGGCCTCGTCTCTCCTCCTTGACCAAGTTTTTATTGGTCACCTTAACTTTACCCTTAGCAACTAAAGCCTCCATCATGTATTGGATTGAATACTTCTCCTTGCCACAATCGATGAGCCTTTTGAGAACTTCCATTGATATTTCTCGAACGTTGTGCAGAAGTCTTTTTTGTCAAACTTGTCCGCTAAAATCAAATTCAACCTAATATTTGGAGTATATTGAATGCCCCTCAGCTTAAGCTTTGTCTCATTGCTCGTCACAAGCAAACGTCCTCGATGTCAACAACCTTTGACAAGTCATCATTCCTCATGTTCAATATCTCTTAGCCTTTGGGCATATAAGAAGTAAAGAAAGATTTCCTCAATGTCAAGCTATCCATTACCCAACTTGTTTTGTGGCTCGTGAAGCCCCGTGCCTTCTTTGCGTCAACAACTAAAAGATCTCTATAGGTTGCAATAGAAGCCTGATTATTGCTGTCATGATTTATCTTCTCTTGCCACTCGTAATCTCCCTCCTCATACCTCAGCTTGAAGCAATCCCATTTTATGTGACCTTTCTTACCATATTGGTAGCATTCGATGTTCTTGAGCTTGGATTGACTACTGCACCTTTCTAACTTTTCAAATCTCTTCATAAATCTTCCATGCTTGCGACTGCTAGTGGATATCAAGGCACTCAACTCCTCTGAAACCTCATCATTTTCTCTTTGCCTAAATTCATTCATAAGCAAATAAGTAATAACTTTATCAACGTTAGGTGGGTCCTTCCCAAATGTAGCATCGTTTTAATATCATTGTACGAGATCGGCAACGAAGCCAATAGTATGAATGCCTTATTCTCTTCCTTGATATTCTTATTAAGTGTGAATATTTGTGTTACTATCTGGTTGAAATTGTCCAAGTGCTTCTCAAAATTGTTTCCTTTCTACAACCAAAGGCTATAGAATTGCTTTTTCATATGCAACCTTATTGTCAAATACTTGAACTTGTACAGACCCTCAAGTTTCTTTTAAACCTTCGCTGAAACTAACTATCCAAGTACTTCTTGAAGAGTGCTATCTGCTGAAAATTACTTGATCATTTAATTGGCCAAGTTCCTCTTGTTTTGCCACTCTTTATCCTTTGATTTCTTTGGTATGCCCTTCTTTTTCCTTGGATTTTTTAACGTTCCTTCTTGAATTAAAATGTTCCTTACTTTTTCTTGCTAAAGAATCAAATTTTTCGGCCTATCAAATTGCACAATTGAGAATGGGAAGTTCTTCGATGTCAATGCCATCAAATATAGTTTTTACATTGAAAACCTACTCTTTGATATTAATTGATGGGATTTGAAACATCCGCACCATGATGCTATGAAATAAACTCCGAATCCCGTCAAATATTAACCACCCGTCTCTCTAATTGAGCATAACTGATTGAGCACGAGGAATAACAATACACAATCACCCTTCTCCCCGATTGAGCACAACTGATTGAGCATGAGGAATAACAATACGCAACTAAGCATATAAGTTGCACAATAAGATAATGTGAAAAACCTTTCTCATCTGAGAGAAGGACCATAAGATAAATTTCAAACGAATTCATTATAAAGTATTAGGTTCCAAATAACTCATTTGATAGCCCTTCAGAACAACTCGTGTGAATAAGTGGTCAAAAACTAATTTCAACTCACTTAGCAACCCACTAGAGTAAAATATAATGAGAAAACGAGTAACCAATTGGAAATATATCCTACTGCCAAGGTTAGAAGAATACACCCGAATATTATGAATGATAAAATTCAAATTGGATCTTAACCGGATATTGAAAATCTTCCCAGTTTCTTTTATCTCCTCCCTCTTTTCGTACAATGATCCTTGTGTTAAAAATGCTGCCGATTCGATATAAAATATCGCTTTAGAATTTTTATGGCTCCTGTTGGGGTTCACATGCCATAGCCAGAACTACTGGTGATGCTACTGTTGTTCCTTAAGCTTGCCCGACACTGCTAACCATGCATGAGCACCACCTCATGCATCCATTAGGCGCTGTTCTATTGAGCTACTCAAATCCTTTGCTTGAGTAAATCCTCGTGCCGAAATCGAGCGAACCACCAAACGACAATGTCCATTAGGTGTGAGACTGATAAAGCAGCAACCCAAAACCCAAGATGTACTTGGGTGCTTTCGGAAAAAAAAATTGAATTTTTTGTAAATTCCTGGGCCTTTCTTACAGCGGCTATGAAGATCAGGTAATGAAGTGATTTGCAGACTGAGTAATCGAGAAAGGAAATTTGGGGACCCTTAAAAAAAGGATGATCAAGGAGGTTAAAAGGCTGGAATTTTTAGTTAATTATGAGAAATGGGCCACTGTAGTAGATTTGGAGGTTCTGCTATTTCATCTGATTCTATTTATGTTTGGTTTTGATTTTGTAAAGTGCTTTTGGAAAAGTATAATTTGTGACCTCATTGAAAGTACTTTTTTTGGGGTGTTAACATTTGTTTAAAAAAACCTAGAGCAACCTATAGAGAACTTCATTACACCTTTTAGGAAGCTTTTTGGTGAAGATCAAATTTTATGTTTTTTTTTTTTTTTCCAAAAGCTATGTTAAAAAAAATGTTTTGAACAGACCCTTAATGGTTTTAAACTTATTCCATGAATTGGGGAATTACAGCTTTATGTTGTATTGGAGAGTTTATGACATTAATCAGCTTGCTTCCATCTTTGGTTGTAACATCAGAACTCTTCCTACCACTTGCGTTGGCCTCTATGAAATAAAGATGTGTCCATTTGAGGTCCGATCCTTGCTAAGTTCAAAAGGAGGCGTGGGGCTTTGAAGAAGCAATATATGTCTAAGAGGACTACGCATACTCTTATTAAGAATACTTTGACGGCCCTTCCAATTCATTTTTTTCTCTTTCCCATAGCCTCTTTAGTTATTAGTAAGATCAATACACTTATGAAGAGTTCCCTTTTTTGGGGGGTGGGGGGTTGCAGTGGCTCCAAATTCTATGAAAAGCCTATGGAATTTAGGCAGATTTGGTAGTGGACGATATGAAATTGCTTAATAAAGCTCTTT
>JAOVVI020011445.1:1764-12645 GCA_028571085.2 Nepenthes alata | reverse complement strand
CATAATGAAAAAACTATAAAACTATGAGTACGGTAAATATCCACTATATAATAATTTCTAAATACAAAATATCCAATTACACAAAAATACAATATTATAAAAAAATTCAATTGTAGAGAATACAAAAGCGAATAAAAAGAAAATGACCAGTAAAATATTTTCTATAATAATTAGAACAATGTACTAAAGTCAGTAGAGAATGAAACAAAATATGAATATCAAATAGATAAGTAAACATTTCTATATTTCTTTTTCTATCTCTGTCTCCCTCCACGACAGTACTTAAAAGGCTTAAAAATCTCGTATATGTTCAAACCCTAACAAAAATGCACAAAAGCTTTTATATTAGGCATTGGTGCATATACTTTTATGATGCGCAACAAGTACGACCTATTTTGGAAAAGTCATACACATATTTTCAAACGCTTGTCCTATAGGAATTAGCGTATGAGTGCCTCTCGTATATACGTCAAGCACATCTATTCTGTCCTAAAAAAGTGCATGATTGTATACCATGTGTCTAACAAATACACATATTCTGATTGTTGGGAATAATTTTTGCTCGGCCAATCTCATACAAACCACATGTGCCTCCATCGAACCCCGACGCTTGGTCGACCTCGCGCAAATCTTCAGTAAATCCTGACATTTGGCCTACTGTCTATAAACTCTGAGCTGACTTTTGCTTGACGTCTCCCCCCAAGTGTACCATTGGATGACATTTTAATGGGCGTGAGATTTTATAAAAAAGTGATCCAAACAGCTAACTTCGAAAGGATTACAAAAGATGAGCACTCTCTCGGGGTTATTGATTTTTCAGGACTCTATCAAAATCATCAACATTCTTGCTGGGAAACTCAAACATATTTGGCGTTCTCTCAAAGATTGCATGAAATCAAAAACTCGACAGAGTTATTATCAAAACAGGATCAGAATTGTAAAATTACAAAATATATGAGATACTGGTGACCCCATCAACGCCATTTTTTTGGACTCCCAATAGAACTTATGAAGAGATTGGAGGTACACCATCACACATATGTTGGGGTTCGACACACCGATTCACATACAACCCGACGTAACAAAAAAACCCCGAACCCCAGTTGACCGTTAGCCATCAATTTAGTGGGTATGAGAAATAAAGGAATGTACAACGATTTTTAACGTGGAAAATCCTTTTCAACCAAGGAAAAATCACGGGGCAAACTTTAAAATTTCACTATGTAAAATCGATTACATACCCCCAAGACAGAGTTCCAGCAACTCACTCGAGATAGACTAAGAAAACAATATCCAAAGTAAGGAAACTCTCATTCCCTATTCTTTCCCTTTTTCTTATCTCATTTCTCTCACTTGTGGTATTCTCTGCTCATTAATTTTACAAGTGTGGTGGCAGACGGTGAATGACGAAAGCTCCCTTTTGCACCTGACTCTGTTTCACCCTCCATTCCACGTTCCACCGCTACTGTTGCCGCGATGCTACACCTGCCACTGCCACGCTTTCTTCTAAAGCGTCTGGTGTGCTTTATAATGGCATCGACTCCAAATCTCATCTACTCACTTGGTCTGATCTAATAGATGATTTGTCACACTAAATTAATCAATTTTTGCGCCTTTACCAATTCTCATGCTTTCTCAAACGGCGCATGTTCTGTATAAACGGCATATGCTCTGTAAAGTCAGCTTACCAACTTGGAAAGTTAATTATTTGCTCTGAAAAACGTGCCACATACTTTTTAAAACCTGTCTCACGACCTTGTGGGGGAACCTTCGCTTTTATCCGACGACCGTCATCGCCTGCCAACTTCCCTTTAACTAGGATCCCGACGTCGGCTTCCACAAGCCTGAATGATATATTCTTCCTCTCTACTGAACTTGGAGTAGTCCCACTCACCTTCGTCCGTGGTTAAATCATTCTCCCTTGCAGTCCACTTCGATTTTTGAAGTATTTTTACTGTTCCTTTCCACTCCACACTAAATAGCAAGTTCCTCGACGTCGACACAATCAAATCAAATATTTACAACCTCGCTCTGATACCACTTGTTGGGGTTCGACACCCGAATTCACACATAAGCGAAAAAAATCCAAACCCCCCGTCGGCCGTCAACCATCAATTTAGTGGGCACAAGAAACAAAGGAGTGCACAACGATTTTTAATATGGAAAATATTTCTCAACTAAAAAAAATTATAGAATAAATTTTAAAATTTTACTATATAAAATCAATTATAAATCTCCGAGATAGAGTTCCAGCAATCCACTCGAGAAAGAGTAGAAAAATAATCTCCAAAGTAAGGAAACTCTCTTTCCCTCTTCTCTCTCTTTTTCTTCTCTTCTTTCTCTTACTGATGGTACTCTCTACTCACTGATTTTACAAGTGTCACAGCAGATGGTGAACGATAAGAGTTCCGTTATGCACTTTGCTCCGTTCCACCCTCTATTCCACGTTCCACCGTTGTTGCTGCCGCGTTGTTGCACCTGTTGCTGCCACACCTTCTTCTGAAGCTCCTGGTGCGTTTTATAATGGCACTGACTCCAAATCTCATCTGCTCATCTGACATGATCTTGTAGATGATTTATCGCACCAACTTTATCATTTTCTTCGTCTTTATCAGTTCTCGCGCTCTCCCAGATGACGCATACTCTGTATAAACAGCGCATGTTCTACAAAGTCAACTTACCAACTCTAAAAGTCAATTGCCTTCTCTGGAAAGCCTACTACCTACTCCTCAGAGCCTGATGCTCACTCTACAAAGTCATCTACTAGCTTTGCTAGGTCGATTTCTCTGAACTGGTGTTACCTGGTCGCCCTTTTACATTAGCTCCCTTGGTCGGCCTCATCTTATCTTAGCCGGCCAACCTCCATAGCCGGCTTCTTCTCTCAGTTGGTTAGCCTCCATAGTCGGCTTTTTGTTGCCCGGCCATCCTCTTGCAGTCTTGTTGGCTTCGCCCTCGATCCTACCTGCTCCATCCTCGGCCCTGCCGCTCCGCCCTCCGCCTTACTCAACTCCGCCCTTAGTTCTATTGGCTCCGCCCTTGACCCTACTCGTTCCGCCCTTGGCCCTACCGGCTCTATCCTTGGCCATTCCGGCTTTACCCTTGACCCTGCTCGACTCCACTCTTGACCTTGCCAACAATTACCACTTTGACATTTACCCATTTCGGCAAATCGATCTCTCCGACGTTTGCCTACTTTGACAAATTGGTCTCTCCGACATTTTTCACTCCGGTAAATTGGTCTTTCCGGTATTTGTTGCAACCAGTTTGCTACACTTCGAATTTTGCACAAGTTTTGTGCGATTTTTCAATGACGTGCTCGTTTGTTAGGCTATCACAGTATAGTAACCAAATCCAACAATACACCCGTCAAAAAGGAAGTAAAAACGGGTGTGTGTTTAGTCAAACTAAACATCCACATTACTGAAGAAATTCACACCTCAACTTCCTCTGCTTCGCGAATCGGTAATATTGGAACTGCGAAACTACCTTAAAGTGGGTCTCCTGATCACTTAAAACCTGTTCCCACTAATTTTTTAATTTTCTTTGTTTTTCAGCTTCTCTTGCAAAAAAATAATAAAAAATAAAATAATTTAACTGAATAAAAACTATTGCCTTTTTCAAAACCCATATTTTTGTTCCTATCAAAACTTTCGTAGAGCCGGAGACTCTACCCGCTTAAACCCTAAACCCTTATTCCACAAGCGTTCGGAAGAGCAACCCACAGACGAGGAGGGAGAGGGAGAGGGAGAGGGAGAGGGAGAGGGAGTGAAGATGCCTGAGCTACCTGAGCACCTCGAGCTTAAGAGAACTCGCGTTTCCTGTAATTTCGATGCGCCTACTGATGTACTCTTTCTCTCTTCCCCTCTTTCAATAAACTCTTACGTTTCTTCAAAGTTTCATTCATTTGATTTCCTATTCACCTTTCGGCGTCTTTATGGTTATAGACGGAGCCCATTCTATATTCTGGTGCTTATGCGTCGATGTGCGTCGATAACACAAACATGGAAGATTTCTTCAAGAATTCCAAAATAAAGATCAATCGTCTTACGGAAGATGAAATCGAGTTCGACATGATCGGTATTGATGCCGCACTAGCCAATGCTTTTCGTCGAATCCTCATTGCTGAGGTCTGTAGTAGGACAAGTGCCCGTTGTATTCTGAGATTTTCTGGTTGATAAATTATATTCTGGACTTCAATTTTGTCCATACCGAATTCTTGTTTTTTTTTGTGACATTGACATGGGGGTGTGAAGGGAGGGCCCCAATTGGTAAAACCCCACTAGATTTCCTAGATTCTCGAAAAGTTGCTTAGTGGTAGAACTTTGATTACTTATGGCAGAAAATTGTGCCTAGATATTCGTTAACCCCAAGTAGTCTTTGTGTCGTCGACCCATATTAATGTTTCGATTAAAATTGAACATCTGAACGCTTCAGAGTAATTGTTGTGTTTTCCCTTAAAACTCTTTTTCTCCTTGTACTTGAATTTTGTTTGTACCAACATGCATGCTATCATCATGGTTGTAGGTGACCCGATGTCAAATTTCTTTAACTTTGTAAAGTTCCAATTTTTTACGTGGAGCGTGTATGCTGTGCTGATTTTCATACGACAAATTGGGGTTACTTGGGTTGTTCCTGAAGTTTTTGCTTCTGAATGGACGCTCCATCGCATTATTGTTTGTGTTGCCCTTATTTGCATGCTTGGAGTATTACAAGCAGCAATCATGCCGACTTGTGTTAATCAGGTAAGATGTGGACCTATGGTTTCTTGAAATACAACCATAAGGATATCACCAACTTGTCTTAAAATTAGAGCTGATCAGTACGTGTTTCTCTATGGATCCATACATAATTGTTCAACATTTGAAGGTCTGAAAAACAAAAAAAAAAAATTGATTCGATTATATTTGTTATGTTGATGACTCACATGATGCATGTATTGAGCTTCTCATTTAGGAACTATGGAGCTCACTTTTCCCACAGACTATGTTGTTGGTTTTTGTTGTGTTAAGTTGGTCTATTAGAAAATCATCAAAAACAAGGAAATTGAATGGAGTTTATTGTTTTTCATTACTGCTATTTTGTTAAAATCCTGCCTACAAGTACCCCCCTGCAATTGTTTTTTGGAGAAAAATGCCATCATATCAGCAAGAGTATTAACACTGTAAGAGATTTTCTTGCCCTGATTGGGTTCAGCCATACGGATCATTTTTTTGCCATTTCTCCAAATGAGGGTAAATGACCTCTATCAGAAATCACATGCTTGTATATTTGACTCGTGTTGGTCCAGTTCTTTCTATGTCACACATTCTACTGTAGTTCTTGTTGCACCTCCTTGCTGGAATTATGAAAAACAGTATTTTCTCTTTTCCTCACTTGGCAATGTGCTAAGACCTGTAAATACCATAACACATTTCTACTAGCTTGTACTATTCCCACACATTGTTGGGAAATATGATCATGAAGTTCATATCAGGCTTACCCAAATACCTAGAGGTCATGACTTCAACCTGGTTTATCATTGATAGTTTTTCAAAGATGGCCCACATTGTTCCCCGTGCATCGTCAATGATACTTTAACATATGACAAAACCTTTTTCCTGTTAAATTTTCTATTGTCTTAACATGATGTTAAGTTAGTCATTTTCATGGAATCCTTAGAAGATTATATGAACCAACTTACATCGCCCTTCTACTTTCCATCTTCAAACAGATGTGCTGACTAAGCTCTTCTACTTCACCTTAGTGAATTTCATTAGCTGCGTAGAAGAGAACTTAGAACTTGGTCCTTGAGCTTGATCTTCCAGATTTCAGAACTTCTCTATAATAACTCAGTTTCTAGATTTACTCTAGCAGTCATTTTGAGAAGGTGTTCATGGAGTTTTTCCTCACTTGTCCATTGATTTGGTCCTCATTTTTGCACCCCGAAACGCTTAGGGTTGGACGAGATGTTTGCATAACACACCTCAAACTTGCCTTCCAATATTGGATTGAAAATTGCTACAAGGAATGTGACTGTGATATTATTATATGTATTGCAAGAAGTTGGATTCTTGTAAGGAAATTATGTAATAGTTGGCATTTGTGCCCAAAAAACTAGAGGGTATTCTTAAAAGCTTTTTCCCAAGGCTTGTCCTTTTTTACTTCATTCCAGATTTGTCTCCAGTGCTTAATTACTTGATTTTCTTATCAGTACATCCACTAGACGTATGCTCAAGATGGAGGGCTGGACTCCTCAATGAAGCATCCTTCAAGCATTCCTAGATTTTCTTTGGAACCTGTTATGGTCCTCCATCATCTTGAGATCTCTTTTCATCCCAATGGATTAGATTGGTGATATAAAATGAAGGATGGAGATTAAAATACATAAATGAAAATAAAAATCAAATTGGGGTCCTTTATTTTATATCATGTAACCAAGCTGTTGGGATGACAAAGGGAGCTCGAAATTGGGAGGTTCATAAAAAGTCCCATTTTCTTCTACTATTTTAGGTGGCTCTGCTGCTTCTACCGTGCCACTGCCTTGGTTATTGCCCTGCAAGAAATCACAAATGGATTGTACCAAAGCTCTGCTTGACCATGGGATTAACCCTTTGAAGGAGGAACAATGTTTTATAGTCTAAATCTGTTGCTTTGCTTTGGATTTACTCGATGTAATCACTTTCTAGCTTTTGGAAGGTGAGTTCTTTCAAGCAAACGGGGACTCAATTGGAATCATGGGAGTTGAAATTCTTCGGACACCAATTTCGGCGAGACTTTAAATTGTAGATCATCTTTTTTTATTTGAAGTGTTCTTTACCTTGACAGGCTAAGTTATCAGTTTTTCTTGACATATTCCCCAAGCAAGGAATGATCTCCCAGCAGCAGAAGTATTTTGGCAAGCACCTGTAGGCTACATATCACCAATTTCAGTACCTTCTATCCTTGCTGAGTGAAATGATCAATGATTTGATATAAAGTCTTGTAATCCTCTTTTATCCCCTCTTTTGCCTATTCTCTTTCTTACAATCAGTCCCTTATTGGCCCTAACTTCACCCCTCTTAGATTCAATTATTGCCCTGCATTTTTTCCCCAGAATTGCCCCATACTGTCTGAATGCCCTATTCAATGTGTTGTTTACATGGGTATCTCAGCGTTCACTTGTCCAATCACTGCTTTTGTGACCAATACATTGATTTTCCTGTTACCATGAAAATAAAAAATGGTTATTCTCTAATAATTCAAGTATTCCACCTACTCATAACTCAATTGGCAGGCATTCTACATTGTGAATTGGAGATCCCTGGTTCAAGTTTCTTGAAAATTTAAAACCTACTTGAAATGTGATCTGTGCTCCTCCCGCTTAGGGAAAGGTGGTGGCTGAACTTAATTATTTGTAATGTAACCTATAATTGGTTGCTGAAGACTACTAATTATTTGGAATTTATTCCCTTTGGAGTTTTACTGTAGCTGATTGAGTCATGTTTACCAGCTACGTTTACTTGTCTTTGCTCTTCAACCCTGGGAAATAATTTTGTGTTCTGTGTCTTTCAGTGTGATTTTTATGGGAATCTGTGGAAAGTTTAAATTTCCACCCCTTAGTTCCTACCAAAATTTATGTTGTTATCCTATGTTATGTCATCAGTTGAATTTGCTGCCCTTTTCCTTAACAATGTTTCCTTTAATCCGGTTTGCATGTTCCGTTTAAGTGATGAAAGTAAAGTTATATGACTGAATGACTATATTTCTAGCATAATGGCATTGTAATTTATGCGTATGGAGTTTGATGGGAATATTTGCAGGTTCCAACCATGGCCATTGAGAAGGTTTTTATTGCAAACAACACTTCTGTTATTCAGGATGAGGTGCTTGCTCACAGATTGGGCCTCATTCCATTAAATGTTGACCCAAGGCTGTTTGAATACAAGTCAGGCAAGTCTGAAGTTTGGTGAAATTTTATATTTACATCTGGGTACTACATGAATCATTAGATGCACTAAGTGGGTAAATCTTTTTATTTTATTAGAAAAGGATCTGCCTAATGAAAAGAATACTATTGTGTTCGGGCTCCATGCTCGATGTGAAAGAGGTGCACCGCGTAACACAGGTATATCTTTCCTGTTTCAACAGTGACATTTAAAGCTCCTTTCCTCCATTTATTGGTTTTTGGCGGTTCATCTTAGTGATCGTAATACCATAATATGCAGTAAAGTCTGACGAACTGAAGTGGCTACCAAATGGGAGTGAATTTCTCTTAGCAACAGAAGATAATGATTCAGATCCAGCTGCAAAAGCCAGAACTTATACATCATTTAGCTGCAGCCAAGAGTCCTTACCTGAATTTTCTGTCAATCCAATTTGCGCTGGGCATCCAGATATTACTATTGCTAGGCTTGGCCCAGGCCAGGTAAAAATCATGATTTCCTTTTTTGCTAAGTAAATGTTTGACTTCTTGCTTATTGAGTATCTAATTAGCTGAGATTTGTTTTACTGAAACTGGCTATATTCCGTTATGCATAATAAGTAGTTTCTTTTAAAGAAACTAATTTTGTTTCTTTTACCAAAACTATATCGGTAACTATCTTAAGGGAAAGCAGAACCACATATTATTAATTTTTTTCCTCTTATCCAAGTGATTTCTACTAGCCCCATGATGTTTTGGGCATTTATTCCTGCAAACATTATTGTATTTGGATCCCATTTAGGTGTGACTGTATGGAAAAGCCAGTAATGAATATGGGCCTTTCAGTAGCTCTTCTTTGAAGTTTTTAATTGAGCATTTATGTTGCCATATTTCTAGGAAATTGAACTTGAAGCACATGCTGTAAAAGGTGTGGGCAAAGAACATGCTAAGTGGTCACCAGTTGCCACTGCTTGGTATAGGATGCTTCCAGAGGTTATCCATCTTTTCCCATATCCTTTTTTCTTCTCTGTGATTCTTTTTTTTTTTTTCCTTTTTTTGTGGGAAAAAGGGTGTTGGGGATAGGGGAGATGAATTGTCATGACCTGAGTTTCTTTGTTGGTTTATACAGGTGGTTCTCTTGCAAGATGTTTATGATGAGAAAGCAGAAAAGCTTGTTAGGAAGTGTCCGGTTAATGTATTTGATATTGAAGATGTTGCAAATGGTAATGTTTTTTTTAATGGGAAAATTGATCTTCTTGGATGCACATTGTCAGCAGTGGAAATATTTGTAGAATGAGGGCATTCACTAGTCATAATAACATGATATTTGATAAAGAGCTTTTCTCTTATGTAGGTAGAAAGGCCATGGTAGCCCGACCAAGGGCTTGTACACTTTGTAGGGAATGCATCCGAGAGGAAGGATGGGATCAGTATGTAGCATTGCGACGCAAGAGAGATCATTTCATATGTAAGTATTAATTTATGTTTCATGGTTTTAAATTTTTTTGGTGCCTGTAATGATCCTGGACTATTCAGAATAGTTCATTGATTCAGTAGATAATTTGGTAAGCATTGTGAGAGTTCCAAAGTGGCTGCTTTCCCTGTCATTTGGGATTTGTCGATGGAGACTCGAGAGGCTATCATTGGATGAAGCTTGTCTTGATAGTTGATTAAGAAGATAGAAAATTTTATGCTTGGGATGGTGCAATTTGTCTTCAGAGTTCTACAACTTCTAACCTTTAGAAATACCTCGTGCAGCCTCCTCTGCATTTACCATCACTTTTGCTGCTTGTTCTATGCAAGACCAACGTAGGTGGTGTGACAGATGGAATTACTTTTACTCCCTTTCCTCCCTTGAAGTTGCTCTTTAAGATAACCCACTGTGATAGATTTCTTTTAATGGAAACTTCGAGTAATGTGATAAAAGTGATATAACACTATTTCCGCATTCAGAGGATGCTCCATTAGATCAAGAATAATAAAGGAAGGGTGGAACTTCAAATCTTTGTGGTGTTGTTTGGATGATAAAGCTCTACATGAATTTTGGAAAATTTGATGGAGAAAACAATTATGAAAGATTTTTTTATAGGCTATCCGCAGAGCACAATCATGACATGGAGTCTCATATATCGATACTAACGGGCCAACAGATGAGTGGTTAGATGGATGGTTGCTACGTCATCCATTGGTAGCTAAGGTGTCATCCAATGGTTGCTTAAGGGGTGTAGATGCAGGAAATAAGAGAAGGGAGTAGGGAATGGGGAGAAGCAGCAGCAGCAGGGATTAGAAGGGGATGGAGGGTAAATAAAAAAGGGAATAGGGAAAGAAGCAGCAATGGAGAACAGAGAGAGATGTGAGTCATCTTTTATATTCATTATGTCCATTAATTCATAATTACTAAAATAATAAAATTAGAATCTTTAAATAGGGACACCCTACGCCTATAACCACAACCTAAAGTAAGGAAATAATAGAAAGAAAATATAACATTTTGTAGATATTTTAGACTATTAAAATTATAGAATTTTAAAATTTTTAAAAATATGAAAAATATGAAATCGAATATGGCAAAACAAATTGATTTATCAAGTCTTTGTGATGTCCTCTTGAGGTGTTCCTGAAACATTTTCCATTGTGCAAATATGATTGTTAGCTAGTTATGAACAATCAAATTTTCCTTTTAAATGTTAATTTTCCTTGCTTTTTTTCCTGCTTTCATTGATAGGGCATTGAACCGGGCATCACTGAATGTTCTGATGTGATGATGATTGTTTTGAAAGTTTAAGCTGTAGAAGGGATGTTTTCTTTTGAAGATTGATGTAATATCTGTGCAGGAGAGAACAGATTTATCATCTGATGATTTCATTTTAGTTTTCTTTTAGAAAAATAAAAATCTGGTGGAAGGCCCATTCGGTTGACAATCATACAATAAGAACAGGTGGGTAGCCCCTCCACTGTTGGACCCACCAATCCTTATGTGAGTGGCCTTTGCACCCCACTTC
>JAOVVI020011444.1:0-10061 GCA_028571085.2 Nepenthes alata | reverse complement strand
AATGAAGTCCAAATCCAATCTGTCTTGATGGTGTGACTTCAACTCCTTAACATCTATTGGTTAAGGACTAAAAGAACTCAATGTTGTTCTGTGGCAACTTGATAATCAACATGACAATACTAAAAGTGTATTACCAAATTTACAACACAGAGAGAATTTATGATATAAACTAAGGCATATGAAAGTTAAAATCTCAGAAAATTATAGCAATTCAATAAATTTCGTATAATTTTATCAATTTATTTCAAGAATAAGACGTACTGGAGAATATATCTGAAAGTTAAATACATGTAAGAGAATTTAAATATGATTTAAAGGAATATATGAGTATTATTGTAGAAATTAGCTTTTAAACACTATATACATAAATTAAAGGCGTATATTTCATAAAAATTTCATGAAATAGGAGTATGATCATATACATGTGAAGTATAAACTCTTTAACTATGAAAATATTATATGTATAAGTATTTTAAATAATAAATATTCATAGAGATCAGAAAATATAAGTAACGAGAGAAAGAGATTTTAGAAAATATATGACCTTCTCTCTCTCTCCTCTCTCTTCCTATCTTCTTTCTCTATCTAGAATTCGCAACAAAATGACTAAAATTGGCCAAAGGACTTTTTATAGAAAACTGTCATATGAGCGTCAGTTAGACATATGTCTAATGCAAAGGTATAAACTGTTCCATACATGAGTATCCATCAGGCATATATCAGATGCTTACATCTTGCCTCGAACACGTATGTGCGTCCATCAGGTGCACATCGAACATAATCAATGTACCTAAAATACATATAAGCGCCCTAGAGGCATCATTCAATTGTGACCATACTGTTTAAAATATGTATGTGTGTAGGTCAAGTACTAGTCAAACTTTATTTAATTTGATTTATTTTGGCCAAAAAAATAAATTTGACCTAAAATTATAATTTACATTAATATTTTCATTAATTTAAATTTAATTAATCACCATTAATAATATAATTTGAGATTCCAGCGCTAGCGTGTTGTGGACTGCGCTTGAGCGCTGATCTGCATATAAGCCGCGTGCGGGTTTCTTTTTAACCATTGAGAATGCGGTTTGGGAGAGAAATCAAAGGGCTTCGGGTAGTGAGAGAGAGGAACGGAGAAGAGAGGGAAACAGGCAAACGAAGGCTCTCGGGTTTGATTTCGGCTTCGAGCTAGTTGAAAATATCATAGATTCGGTCGAGACAAGTGTATCCATACCATTCTCTTCCATTTTTTTATTTTTCTTCGATCATTCTCGGGTATTATTGTCTCAATACCCGTCCTATACATATATATATGATACTAATAGTTTAATTATGTATATATATAAATTTCATGCCCAAATTTGTAGAAATTGACCGATTTTGCATTCAAATCCTAATGCCGTATCCAGGTAGTTTCAAGCTCCAATTTTTGGGGCTTTTGCATAAATTTGAATTATAATACCATTACCCATATCCTATATATGTTAATTTACCAATTGGATATCTAATTTAAGGGTTTTATGTGAAAATTTGTTCGCTGTAACCCTAGGATGAGCCCAGGCCTTATTTATGTATTTATTTCAAAATATATGCATAAATTCGCTTGAGATTATGATTAACCATGTCTTGGACTTTGTAATTTACTCATTGGATACCCAAAATTTTGAGAATCGTCCAATTATGCACAATGGGCACTATTCACTATAGCGGGTATTGTTTACCCACGCCCTTTGGTAAATTTTGTATAATTTTCATATCGTTTAATTGTTAATTAAATTACATATATATTTGTATATGTTTAATTATGTAATCTGGAATATATCGTGCTAACCAATTGTGAAGGAAACATTATTTGGAAGCCTTAAAGTCACATCCGGCTTATGGTGGTAAGAGTTTCTACCGTTCCATTGCATCACAATGTTCAAGTATGTAAGTTAAGTTATGAGAAGATTTAAATCAAAAAGAAAGATAAAAATGGTCTAAGTATTTGGAGAAAAATTTCATAATTGGATATATGATTAATTTGTTCTCTCAGATCGAGAAGATTGTGAAAGAAGTATGGTGGACCTTCCCTCAAAGAATAAAAAATCATGAAACTAGGATCATAGATTTATATTACAAAGGGTAATAACCCTTGGCATTTCATTGGTATTAGAGTAGAGACTCAAAAATTATTCTAATCGCGTCTTATAGCGGGTAATACTTTTGGCAAGCATTGAGATATTATTGTGGAAGGACGAGGATTACCCCTGGGCCCCAGGGGTGCATGTGGGGGCATATCGTTATTGGCCCGTCTATAGGCATAATATATAGATGGCCCCTCCGTTGGGTCTAAAATAAGCGCTCATGACCTTAGATCATGTGGAATATCATGATCCTTTAATCATCCTCCCACATCATTAGCTAGTATGACCTATTAGCCCTAGTCCGCGAATATAAATAGTTATGCATTATCTACGTCCCAAAAGAAGAAGGATAAAACGTGAAAAGTTAATTATGTTCTAAAAAGTATATTCGATCATGTCTTATATTTACGCATCCTCGTTATACTCACATATTTCACTTCTACTTTACTTTGCTTATATTGTCTACCGTCTTGATTATAGTACACTTGCTGAGTTATTAATTCACCATTACTTCTCATTGTCTCTAATTTATCACAGGTCTGATATGCCCCATGGGACATCATAGAGATTCGAAGTGGACTAGGATTGAAATTTGGAAGACCTTATCGAAGATTTCTATTTGTAGTTTTGTATATGTCATGAGAATTTTATAGATTTATATTTCAGTTGGACTTATTAATATATATTGTACATGAGGTTGACGATCTAATAGTTTAGATTCCGCTGTAAATGGATTTATTTATATTTTTATAAATTATTATGGTCTGTAACAGGTACTTAGTGGCATCTGTCTTTGGCCGATATTGTGTTTAGATACACAGCGTTGGAGCCACGACTTGTATGTGGCAATTGAATCCTGTGTGATTTTATATGTTGTTGATTATATGATGTCGAATGTTGGGATTATTAGATGTATTTTATTTTATACATGAGATTGTTTAGGTTTTTTATTGGCGAATATCCGTATTACAGATATAACTCTGTCAAATTTTTGACAAAAAGATACGGTTTGTCACAACTACTATCAGAGAAAAGAGATCCTTAGGTTTGATTTAAATCATATTTAAAAGATTAGGATAGATTAAAATTGATCAAATAAGTGGATATAGGCATAGGACAAATTAAGTTAGATTGGATAGTCTAGCTATTATAGTGGGTTAGCTTAGGCTTGAACTAAATTAGATTTAGAGAATGAGTTTGATTGTCTAGCTTATGTGTTCTAGTTAGTGCCCTAAGAGCGACCTAACCCGTGTTGTTTCTATTTCAGAAGGGTATTAGTGTTGACTTTTAGACGAGAGTTTACTCGCGATAGTGGTCGACCGTGAGGACGAGACAGGGAGGCACTTTGAGGTTTAAATTTGATCGGTGCCGATTTGGTGCTTGAATTGATCGGTATTGATTCGGGGCCTAGGTTAATTGATTTTGGTTCAAGGTTTAGATTTGATCAGCTCTGGTTGAGATTCTCAAGCTAATAATTTGCTAAGAAGAAATGCTTGGTCGATGTATCAAGTATGATGAATGAGGTGGGATTGATAGCTTGAGGTTAGTATAACTTGAAGTTAATTTATGAGGTTAACGAATTCTAGGATGTCAATTTTTAATAAATTTGGAGATGTTTAAGCGCCTAAACTTTTGGATAGCTCAGATCCTATAAGGGTCGAGATGTGGATCCTCAAAATTAAGATGATGTGTGGTAATCCAAGATTGGGAGAAGATATGGTAATATTTCCCCATGTAGGATAGGACGTGAAGTCAACCTCGGGTGGTTGACATGAAAGAGTCATGGATCTTGAGGATAAAGAGATACCGTTGGATATATTCATGGATGCTTTATGAATAAATGTCTTGCCTCGATGGGATTTTTGGAAGCATATTTCAAGTATGAACAGCTTGGCCGCATTATTAAGGATTGCTCGTATTCCCTGGGTCGGATAGTTAAGGAGCATAATACAGTGGATCGAGGTTTCGCTGTGATGGCACAAAGTGTAGAAGTGTCATCCATCGTGGTAAGGTTTACGGATCTTGATGTTTTGATATATGTGTTACTTTGGAACCCAAAATCTACATTTTATTGGTGTTTCTTAAGTCTATTCATTTATTTGAGGATCACAGGCCTTATACTAGTTGTATCGAGGTTCATAGTATTTTTTTGGGTCAGTAAATATGATCGGTTGGGCTGATTTAATTACCATGTGGTGTTAAGGCTTGATATGATTCTAAAGACGATTTTGGTTAGTCAGGTGCCATGCTAGTATGAGTTATGATGGTGAGGATGACACCTCGTAATTAGATGGCAAGGTTTGAATGTGAGGCATTGTTGTTTGAGTGGCGATGAAATTAGTATTGTTTCGTCTGCATATCGTCTGATTAGGATTTGTGCCAAGTTTAGTTAGCATATAAGACCACACTTGGGAGCCGTTTTATGGTCGCAAAGGTGTATGGGTAGTGTAAGTGTTTGAAGATGTTTCCTAGAGGAAATGATTAGCCCGAATCATCTCCTAATCGTTAAATTGATGGTTCTTGTGGAGTTGTGTCAGGATTGGCACCAAATTTTGAGGATTCTGTATTGAACCTATAAGGCATTGGCTGAGTATTGCTGTGAGATGCTTCTGTGCTTTTGGGATGGCCTCATTGATGAATTCTTAGAGTCAATAGGGTGTGAAAACCCTATTTAAAGGATCGTATCATGGATTACGAAGGACGGTTAGTCGTGTGCTCATTTATAAAAGGGATGTAAGTTTGGAAGAAATGTTATGTTGGGTATGTGGTCTCTCCGATAGTAGGAATACGATTTCTTATAGTCTGGAGCAATGGCTAATTTAGAGAAAGATTGATGGATGTCTTGTGAATGTGTTACTTTTTTGGGTTTAGCTGAACCCAAAAGGGTCATCCAATAAGTGTTTCTCGAAGATTGTAGTGTCATGAGGCATTTGGCTTGGAGACAATCAGTATCCGTCGAAATGGGTCATGCGATGGTAGCCTTCAAAGAATTAAGGATTAGATGTTGATCATATTGTCTAGGTTGACCCCTGATGTGTCTAGTAAGTTACGGTATAATGTGATCCTTTTGAGAAAACTCTAGGATTGCATATCTCTTGACTTGTATGGGTGGTTGCCCTTGGCTAAGAGAATGTAAAGCCTATGACTAGATTTACCTCACCCATAGTTGGGGTTAGCCTTTGAGCTTTGATGTTACTCATGAAGGGTCGATCAAATGATAGCATAGATCAGTGAGGTTATTAAAGGAGTTATACTTATATATCATCAGTCAAGAAAAATATTATTGCTGATAATTGGATGACAAGAGTCTTTAGGTTGAGTATTATTTTATGTATTACTTCAGATTAGGTATGCCTTGGTGCATCATAGGAGTTGTTGTAGGATAAATCTCAAGTAGCTTCTAATATCTAAGCAAGGGAGGGTGCTCTACCTTGGGTTTTAGGAGGGGGAGTTGCCTCCTATGTAGTAAGGACATGGAATTATGAGATGAGGAGCCCTCATTGTTTTGGTTCGAGGCCGTTAATAGCAGCAAGAATTAGGGGTACTATTTGGATATTGTGGAATTGGCAAACTAGAATAGCCCATTTATAGCAAATTTAAGGGATACAACCGAAATGTATTAGTTGGCTCATTGGTATGCCAACAAGACGATAAGATTGGGTAAGTATTCAGGTTTGAGGCTTTTGGGTGAGTGTTCAATTGCGTTACCTAGGTTGATTGTAATTTAGAGATCTTGGATCTTACTTTAGTTGTACCAATGTACTTAGGAATTTTCTTAGGTTTATAATTGCCAAGGTAACCTAGGTGTTTTATATGAATCAGTAGACATGAGTTGTAAGATAATTTTTAGTATCCTAATAAATGGTTAAATAGAGTAGTGCAGTAAAAGCGTGTGGGTCTTTGGCTCATAAAGTTTGGAATGGGGTTAAGGTTCCTATGGAAGATCATGCTCGAGACATAGGAGGTATCTAGATGAGAGCCTGCTAGTTTGTTTGGGATGTTGTATTAAGTCAGGGAGGTAATCAATAATTAGGCTTACCTTTGAATTTGGATAGGTTATCGTAATGTCTCTCATGTGCCAATGAATGAGGAGGTAGGTTTATGATCAGGTTTAACCGCTGTAGGAGATTAGGGATTCGTCTTGTAGTGAGATTTTAATCTCAATTTTTGATAAAAGGTATTAGATGTTGAGGATCATGATAATTCAAATGATTAAAGTTTGCTAGAAATAATCGTTTCTCTAAGAAAGTGATTTGGGATATACTTGCATATCTCACTTCTGCTTTATTCTACTTATATTGTTTACCATCTTATTTATAGTACACTTGCTGAGCTATTAGCTCACTCTTACTTCTTCTTGTCTCCAATTTAGCACAGGTATGTTATGCTCGATAGGACAACGTAAAGATTCGAAGTGGACTAGGCTCAAGATTTAGAAGACCTTATCAAAGATTCTATTTGTAGTTTTGTATATGTCATGAGAATTGCATTTATTTATATTTCAATTAGGCTCATTAATGTATATTGTACATGAGGTTGATGATCTAATAGTTTAGATTCCGCTGTAAATGGATTTATTTATACTTTCACAGATTATTATGGACTGTAACAAGTACCTAGTGTCATCTCTCTTTGGCTGATATTGTGTTTAGATATACATCATTGCTGCCAAGAGTTGTATGTGGCAATTGGATCCTATGTGATTTTATGTTTTGCTGATTGTATGATGTCGGATGTTGAAATTATTGGATGTATTTTATTTTGTATAGGAGATTATACAAGTTTTATATTAACGGATGTCCATATTACGGACAGAACTCTATTGAATTTTTGATAGAAAAATACGGTTCGTCATATAAACTACAAAACAATATTTAAGTAGTTTACATAGTAGAATGTAAAAGTATTTTTGGTAATTTATTTTATTGATTGGAATTCTTGTAGATATCAGACTTAGCATATAAGGGAATTAGAATGGAAAAATGAACTTATTAGCACACGAAAATTTATAGAACTCCACCACAACCCTAATTTTCCCTTAAAACCCTAAATTAGCCCCCCAAACCCTGATTCTCCTTGGGTTGTGGCCCCTTATCTTCATATACATTTCGGGTATCACAGCCTCCATTTAATTAAATTAATGAAATAGGAAACAGGGAGAAATTACCCAAATCATAATTCTCTCCCTCATTCCTTTTGAACATAACCCTAGCTGCTCCATCATTCATTTTCCTTTCTCCCCACAAGCAGCCTTTTAGAGGTGCAAAAGAGAGAAGCCATGAGAGAGAAAATGATAAAGAAGTAGACAGACAAAAACCCTCTTAACCACCACCACATTCTAGATTCCTCACATTCTAAGTAGTTCACCCCACAAGAGCTAGACATGAAGAAGATTTTGGTGGCCATTCATGGTGATTAACTACTGTTGCATACATCCCAAGATAAGTAGAATGCTTTTGTTTTATTAGACATTCTCTATTCTTCTTGTTAAATCAAATATTGGATCTTTCACCTCTTATCAATTAGTTTTTAATAATTAATTTTTTCATAAATAAAGTATAGAGGTTGTATATTAAATTTTATGAGCATTTGAATCATTTTAAATTGATTTTGGGGCCGTAATTGATTGGCATTTGAGACAGCATTCAAATGCTGCATGCAATTTGAATAACATTCAAATTTTGGAGTGATGATGGCCACATTTGTGTATTCTTTACTTAAAAATTATTGATTTCCCATTTTTACACTTGTTATAATTATTATAGACTTGTAAATTATGAAAGATTAACATAGAACCCTTTAAAATTTAAGTTATGTGGATTGTTTTATATAAATTAATAGATTTATAGAATGTGTGACTGCTGTGTGAGTTGTGTTTGAAATCCAGGATTAGTGTTAGGGTAAATTGGTATATCTGCTAGCTTAATCGTGTTCTCTTAGAAGTATATGTAAGGATTGAAATTTCATAAATACACTTATTGCGATAATTATGTTATGAACTCGATAATTAGAGATCTACCCCGGCACGCAGTGATAACATAAAATTAATCAATAGAATAGGAATCTAATCCAATTATATTTTAACAAGACAAAATTGGATTGCGGCCCTTGAGATTATATTATACACGGCCACATTTATGCACAGTACACTTAGGCAAAATTCAGCAACACTTAATAGATAAATTTAAGGAAATGGAACACAACATTTAAAGGCACAACTCAGCTAGCTACTTAGATGAATTTAGGAGAATAGAATACCAATACTTAGACACATTAAGAATAATAATTTAAGGAAAACAACACATGACACCTAGGAACTTAATGTGCACGGCACATTTAGGTAAAAATTCAACAAAACACTTAGCAAAATTTCAGCAACATGCTAACAATAAATTAATAGAAAATTAGACACTAACTTACAATAAATGAAGGGTATGCATGGCACCTAGGGGATTATATGCATGGCTTACCTTCAACAAACACTTAGACAATTTCACACCACCTAGATGTTAGCCCACTAACAATAATTTAAGGGAAAATAAGGGAGGATGACACATGACACACTAAGGGAGAGAAGAGCAATTGATAGACGGCACATTAGGGACTTAAACGGGTAGCAACTTTAGCTAAATTAGGGACTAATGATACCTCAACATATGGCTAAATTTTAAGGCAACAAATTAGCTAACATATGGCTAAATGAGGAGTTGATTTTCGATAGCTCAACCAGCTCAAATTGGGAGCAATTGATCTGCTAGCAGTAGCACATTAAGGAAGGGAATGAGTCAGCTAATTTATCAAGATAATATATTAAGTAAATAGTGAGGGAAAAGGGAAAGAAACAGAGAAGAAAAAGGAGGAAAAATCGAACAAAACAGAGGAGAGGAAAAGAGAGTCATAGGACCAGTTGTATTGCAGATTAAAATTAAATTATTCCAAGCAAGAACATTACAACTTCCTTCATTTGTTGATTAATTCTTGTTGTTATCTTCAAGTATTGATTGAATCCAATACTTAATTCCCTGTTGCAGCTATGAAAATACCATGTAGAATTTAGTGTGAAGCTTTGAATCGGCTGAATGCCGATTGCTAATGTACTGAAATTTTCTTCAAGAATTTAGTCGGTTTAACCTCTGTAAAAATTAGTTTAGAAGCTTTAATGAACTGGCTAACATGTCATGATGTTGATGCTAAAATCCTATTCCAAAAACTGACTGCTTTAGTCCAAGTAAGTTACCCTATCACTGATCCGGCAAGCCATGAATTTTGGCTTCAAAAAAATCAGCATATAATACTGAACTAGATAAGTAAGATATTTGAAATTTTACCTAAACCGGTCCAACATCAAGTGCTGGTTCTAGAAAAGTAGTCAGTAAAATTTTACATACTGAATCGATTGTTGAACCGGTGCAAAAACAAGATAAAGATCCATTGCTAATGTACCAAGTTTTTCTTTAGGATTTTGGTCGGTTCAGCTCCTGTAAAAAATTAATTTAGAAACTTTAATAAACCGGCTAAGATGTCATAACATGAGGGCTAAAATACCTTCTTAAAAATTGACCGGTTCAGCTTATACAATGGCCATGATACTGAACCGGCCAAGTGAGAAGTGCAGTATCAGCAAAGTTCAGCATGTAAAATTGAACCGGGCCAAATAAATACTTGAAAATTTATCTGAACTGGTCCAATATTATGTCCTAATTTTGGAAAGGCAGTACGTAAATATTGGCATGGTAAACCGATTGCCGAATCGGTGTATAAACTAAATAAGTATGAGTGAATCGACAGCTGTGTCACGAACCCGAACCAAGCAGGTCAATTTAAATAATTAATTATAATTTCTAAACTCTAAAATCCTAAATAATTTTAATCAAACAAATAATACTAAATCCCAAAAATTCGGGTGTGACAAACCAAAATATACCCTCAACAAAA
>JAOVVI020011442.1:0-12646 GCA_028571085.2 Nepenthes alata | reverse complement strand
CTATGAATCAGAAGAATAAGTATACAAAGGAAAGGATCAAGTAAACAAGACAAGATTTGTCCACGAGCCCATATTGATGCATCATTTTATGCATTTACCCTTTTTATATGCAATATTAACACTTTTAGCATGTTTATCAAATTCAAGAATAAAGGAAAGAATGACTAAAAGAAAGGATAAAATCAACCAAGGCAAGAATTTTGATCATAAGATCATAACCTCAAGTTTACGCACATGCATAGTTTAATACTTTTGTATCACCCTTAAGCATTTTTGCTTTCTTATCCTTCCGTTATTTCTTTTACTTATATATTTATATATATTTGTGTTTTACACAAAAATTTGCATGCTTTATTTTATGGTACCTTGTTGATCTTATAACTCACTCTTGCTATTTTTATCCCCTTCCAGATAGGTACTAATGAGCTGAAGCCTAATGAGAAGAATAGAGATAAATGATAATTAAGAGGGTAACTGAATCTCAGAGACTTAGAAGTTTTAGATGTATTGATAAAATGTGAATGTAATAGTTAATGTTTAGATGAATATTGTGTATTAAATTGTATCATGGTATGTTAAATGTTATTATGATATAGAATGCTTCCGCAAGATTCTGGATGATTATAGTTTTACTTCCGCAAGTTGATTTTGGATTTGTACAGGTTCTTAGATGGTATATCTCATTAGACCTAAGGTAGTAGTTGAAGACTATGTATTAGAGCCATGGATGAATGACATTTTATGTGGATCTTGTGATTAGTTACGTGGATGTGTTGTGGGTTGAAATTATTGAGATCTATTTGTATAAATATCTTGTACAGGTTATATTATTCAGGCTCTATGTACGATTTTTGACAATATTTAGAAGAGGCTCTACCAAAATTTATACAGAAATTAATGTATTAAAATAATAGCATGTCAGTTTTCATTTGATTAAGTATGTTAATTAACGGAATGTCATAAAGGATTGTGACCCGTTCCGTTACAATTATGTTATAAGGTTGCTTACATTTTGTACAGTCTCTAACTTAGTCTTGATTTATATTTCATAATGTTATTTATGATATTTGGAATCAAAATCGTGACAATCTACCCCTTTGCCCTATCTTATATATCCACTCTCAAGAATCTTTTCTTACGTACATGTTTAATATTAACCTGTTTTATTTTATATTGGGTCTATCACTAGCCCAGAACCTTGAAATTTAAATTTAAAATTTTAAGGGTATAATAAATTTCCAAATGCCAACAATACTAAAGAAGGGTCCGATTGCAATGGAAGGAGGCAACAAACAAATGAATGCTCGAAAGACACTTCGGCTCCTAATCACCTGTGAAACTATTGGTCGTCTCACAAGCCAAAAAGAGGATTATGACTAACATGTATAAAAGCCTAACATGTCAAAAAAAATGCCCAATTCATGAAAAGAATGTTAACAAAATGGTGTTAGGACAACATGATGAAGATTTGGGTAAAGGTTTAGCTGCTCTCATACCCAAGATATTTAGGCAACAAATTCCTAACTCCATTTCGATGGTTACTTTTTGCCTTTAGTTTATAAATATGCCACCAATCCACAATCACAAGAATCCATGAAAATTTATTAAGAAAGCAAGATACATAGAGTTCTTAAAAGAATGCCTTCAGGCAAGCGTACTAAGTTTTATCACACTCTAGAAGAAAGGGAAGAGAGTATTTACTCCATCGATCATTTAGGGTTCTCCCTTTTGATAAAATAAAAATTATTATAAGATATGGATAGATTATATTCAGACATATTTTGATATGCATACATAACTTAAAAATTGAACTTGTCATCTAAGGGTGAAAAAAGAAAGTAGCATTTGATCTCGCCTATATGGCATTGTAGACAACTCGCACTATGGGTCTTGAATAATAGTGTATCAATTTCATGCTATCTGAAATATGCATATCCCGTTCTTTAATATTTGCCTTTCGATTAATCGGTATTTAAGTCACCGATTCTTGGTTCTTAAATTCTCATATGTTTTCTATATGATTCTTAAGCTTTTCATGTGTTCAATATGATTTTATATGCATTTTATGGATCTTTGTATGTTTTATATATTCGTATATATTATGTATTTCATATGAAATCATATTTTAGAATATGTTTATCAATAATTAGATGTTTTGGATTTTTACAGTTGATTATAATATACTATTCTTTATGTCTATTTTATTAATGTGTAACTATATATTAAATATATACCTTATTGAGTATTAGGCTCATATTTATAATATTTTAAAAACTCATTCAAATTAGTAGATATAAGGACCGTTAAATGATTATAGTTAAAAGTTTTTCATTTTTAGTATTTTGGGCTTATCTTAGAATTCCCTGTAATAGATAGGATTGATAATTTTTACAGTTTAGACTTATATTAGTGTATCAATATGAATTTATGTATGACTTTCTGCTATTTGTATATTTGAATTTTTAGTTAGATATTTTTTCTTACAACGATTTATCGATTGAGTAGGTACGGTGTTAGTTTAGATTAAATGGAAATAGTTTGGCTATTTTTGAGACCACAGTACTTATGTTTGATTATCATGCTTATAGTGCTGATACGTAGTTTCCAACTCAGTTTTGATTATGGAATTTTAATTTTGAACAAGTTTTATATCTAATATCATTATTATTATCTATTTATATCGAAATTATGGTATGCTTGTTAGAGGAGTCATGCAATCTCAACACAAGAGGTTATCACCACAAGAACAAGTGTAACATCCCATTTGATGCCATTATGTGGAACTTGTATCTACATGCTAATGCAAATCAAGGATGAGAACTATTGAAAAGGATTGAGCCCATGAGCCCTTTTGAATTGACCCACCATTCCAAGTAATGCTTCTTCCATTAAGGACTTGGGCATAGTATGGAGGACTATAGTAACATTTAGATAGAGATTAAGGTCCTTATTAAGAGGACGATAAGAAGTTCACCTAGGCTAATTAGAACTAGCACCTAGCCGAAACTAGATGGACAAAACATGAGAAACCCCACAGCTAAGTTGCAGTTGTTAGAATCAACTAGGTGAAATTTCAACTAGAAAGAGAAGTAGAAGTTAGGAGCAAGTAGAACTACCCTGAGCTGGAGGGTACTAATTTGGATGACAATGACTACATTCATATAACTTTTTCTTACTCGAACCCTCTAGTTGCAGGCATTCTCATTTCAGATGGGGTAATTTACTGTCATTTTAGAAAAGTATTTATTAATAGTGAAAATTTCGTAGATCTTCTGTACTAACATTTACACCTAACTTGGACTAACTTGCCAATAACTTAGGCCCTTAACAACTATTTAGTTAAAGGGCTGATCAACAGAGAGGTAGCTATTGGAACTTATCCTAGGATATAATTTTTGACACTAACTATACTTGTAGTAAATAACCCCTCTACCTACAAAGTTGTTCTTTGGGGAAACCCTAATAAGTTTTGAGGTAGTCCCTCACATCAAGATTAAATTCCTAGCCCTGTCAGGAGTAAGTGAAATAAGGGGAACGGTAGGATTCTATCTTACCTAACTTCAAGGATTTAAACTGCAACAACGGCTAATGACCTGGATCAAATGAATGAGTATTCTAAGTAGAAGGTTGCCTTAATAAAAGGTGTTATCAAGGTTCCCTTGGATCAATTTGATCCACAAAAATACATGTAAGTCAGCTTAGTGTTGGAGGAAGTGGCTAGGGACAATCTGGTGACTTTTCTTTGTGCAAATTGAGATATCTTTGCATGAATTTATGAACATGCTCCACAAATCCCCGGATGTGATAAGCCATTATTTGAACATCCTCTCTTGGCACAAACCAATTTGGTAGAAGCACTAAAATTACTCCATCAAGAAGTTGCAATTTTTAAAACAAAAAGTTAGAAGACTAACAAACTAACTTTCATCCTAGAGGGGTAATATCCAAGTGGTTGTCCAACATAGTCATGATCAAAAAGGCTAATAGTGCTAAAGAATGTGTATTGACTTTGCTGATTTGACTAAGACATGATCAAAAGAGAACTTTCCTTTATTCTAAATCGACTAATATATCGACTAATATGGGGACTCCACCTCCAACACAAACTCCTAAGCATCATGGTATTCAGGGTACAATCATATTTGGATAGATATCTCTGATGAGAAGCATATTGCCTTTGTGACTAATTGAGGCCTTTATTACTACAAGGTGATGCCTTTTAAATTCAGGAACACATGGGCAACTGACCAACAACTCGTTAATAAAATATTTATGAATAGATAGGCTGTAGAATGGAGGTAGTTTCCAATGGAAGACTCGTAAACAAACATGCTTATGGAAGACCCAGTGAAAGACCTAGTCAAAACATACAATACATTAAGTCATGGTATAAAGCTAAACTCAACCAAATGAGTGTTTAGAGTAACAATAGTCAAATTCCTCAAAATTTTCATCTCCCACCAAGGCATAGAGGAAAACTCTGAGAAGATCAAAGTAATCCTAGATATAAAGGAACTAATAAACTTGATATTCTATAGTAAAAAATGCTACATTGCTAGTGTTTTCTATGAGAAAATTGATGACATATTTTTAGTCACATGGAATTATTGTATTAATTGACAAGCTATTGAAAAGCAATTTACAGAAGACAAGGTCTTGAGGACACTCATAAAATAGGCAATCAAAATAGGCAAAATCGACATCCAAATCCAGCCAACGCCTACCACCAATGGACTAGCCTTAGACCACTTATCTTCGAATGCATAGTTGAACTGCTGCCAGAGCAAAAAGAGGACAGCCTAGTTGTAGTTGTTTGGCCTTGATGGGTGTTGTACATCTATTGAACATTTAATAACGTGGAAAGCAGCGCTGGAGTACTCCACATCTCCCCTGGAGGAAGAGTGGTCATTCTTCATCTGCTTTAATTTTCCAAATGCAAATAATGTTGTCAGAGTATAAAGTGCCCATCATTGAACTACATATTGTGAGGGAGTGCTTCACAGAGCCTAATTATCTGTAATGTTTTAGAGCTAGTATTCAACCAGATATATGGACTCTAAAGTCAGTAACCCTCACCTTGCCAAATGTCTTAAAAAATCTTAAAGCCACCTTGACCACTAGTGCGATACGAGCTCATTAACATCCTTAGATAGTAGAACTAGAGGGCTGAAATGCTATCTAAGTCAGCCACATCCTACTCCAACCTTGGGTCCAATACTGAAATGGTTAAAGTCCTCAAATGACCCAGCATTAATGAGCCTAACAAGGTCTTCTGGCAAAACCAACTGCATGGTCTTATAATTTGAGTACCTGGATGAAGGCAAGTACCCAACAACCAATAGGTGGGTAAGAAGGTTTGGAAAACCGTAGGGTGGGACGCCATCGAGAAAACCCTTTACCACTAAGGATTCTTGGTGCTTCTCATTTTAGCCTAGCAAGGTCAAATTATGAATTCTAAGAAGTATACCTCAAAATATGCAAAGAGAACTTTAGAGGAGATAACCTAGCCTACAAAATAGTACGTCAAAGATATTACTAAACTATCATAAAATATGACCCCCTAAATTTTGTTAGGAGATATAGTTTGTGCTTGATCTACAAAAATCCCAACAGAGTTAACCCTCCCATAAAATTATGGCCTTTCTCACAATGGGGTTTTAAATGTTACGGCCATTGCGACGAATCGAATTACAAGCTGAAAATTTGATAGAGTTTCGGTTGTAATACGGATATCGGACCAATGCAAAACCTGTAATTACCCTACAATACATACAATATTTTCACAAAGGCACCAACACAGGATCCAAACAACATCTTTTCACAACTCAAGCTACAACAATATCAACAAAGATAAAACTTCAAACTCCAGGTTGGAACAGGGAGATATCGCTAAGTCTCAGAGTACCCTTTAATAATTACTGTGGAAGAAATCTAGAAATTCACAATAACATAATCTGACTAAACGTATTTCTGACTAATATATTGACAAAATAAAGAATATAAAAAAGTATACATTCTTCCTATTTTCAAAAGAATTGTCACTTAGCCAAAAATACAAAATACAATACTTCAAGGCACTAAAATACTTCATCTCCTCGCCTAGGCTAAGTGCTGGCACTGCTATTCCTTCTTGTTAGGTAGGAATTTGTGTAGATCATCTAGGAGAGTTACAGAGGTAAGGAGTAAGCTAAAGCTTAGTGATGCAAATATACAATAAAATATATGTGAGGTTTCAGCTCTAGGACATAATAATACATGAAGGAAGGAGAGAGAGGCATAATAGAAGTCATGGATCAAGAATACATAAATATGCATGTGTGATTGCTTTTCCAAGTTTATCATTATTTTCTCTTTTTTATTTCTTTTCTTAATTGGTCAACTTTTATTTGAGACTTATTACCTTTGGGGGGTCAATATCAATAGGCCTCACTGATAAGGAGAGGATGATTGTTGCCCGAATTGTGTACACCTACACAATTAAAAGTCCAATCTCCTCCTAGTTAGACCCAGAGGCGGGTCATTTATATACAATCACTGTAGACGGGGCCAAAAGTTATCTAGCGGATTCAAAATAGACCATGATATTTCACTATAATATATTAAGGTATGCCAAGAATATCACCTGTAACAAATCACGACCAGGATACGCGGCCAGAATAATCCTTAAATTTTCACTGTAATATTTTGACATGTCTAAGTTTGTTATCCATAACCTTTAGTCCGAGTATTCATTTATTTAAGGAATTCTGTTCTCAAATGTAAAATCTTTCATTCCCACTCCGTTGTAGAACATTCCATAAGTCAATCAATCCATAGGTCCATCTCTCGATTACAAAATTCCTTCCATTATCAAATTTTCTTTTCCCATACACATTTCGATACAAGTTTTTATATTTGCGTGAGCTTTGGCCCTCACGTGTTCTTGTTTTCATGCATAATTTATTTGGGACTTCAAGAGTTGTACTTTTCTTCAATATCGGGCCACCTACGATTTTTAGAGTGCGCGGTTGCAAATTGTCTTCATAAAGGTTCATAGCGTAATTCCGAAGCATGCAAATTTTGCATATTCATAAATTATAAAATTAAATGCAATTCAATTACATTTATAAGCCGGGGTTCACATTCATAAGTCCATTTTATGCATAAATTTTACGGGAATTCAATCCGGTGGTGCAGGGCAAGGGTTTGGGTATCGGCATGTATATACCGCACATAACGCGGAATTTCAACCACCAAATTGATGGGATTTCGTGTTCAGGTCATGGGTCTCGATTTTCTAATGTTAAATCATGCATAATGCCTGAAATAAATGGTGAAATCTGTCTGGGCACGGGTTAGTGTTTTGGGGTCTGAAAAACAGTGCAAATTTCACCAAACGGACATGAAATCGAAATATGTTCAAGCTTTAGACATGGGTACTACGTAATGCAAGCTTACCCGGGCATCGTAATAAAAATACTCAAAGAAAAATGAAATGAAAGTGCGAATGAACGATAGAAAAGGGTGTGGGTGTACTTGTCTCGTCCCGATTTATCACCTTTGTAACTAACACTAACACGAAAACGGACGCAGGGCCTTCGGATTTCCTTCTTCTCTCTTCTCCTCGTGCTCTCTCTCTCTAAAATCAGTCGGCTAAAAGAAACGAGGGAAAAAGCGCTTGCGGTGCTTTTATTTCTCGGCCCGGCGCTTGAGCGCCGACCGAGAGCGCGCCAGGCGCGCTAAATCTGTCACACAGCGCCCGCTCGGTGCTGGCCCTTTGCTTTGAGCGCCCACGATGCCGCCTTGAGTGCCCGTCGTGCCCACACCGTTGAGTCCTACGATCCCAAAACTAAATTATCTCATCTACTTGGTTTAAATCATGATCATATTCACTTGATTATCCATTAATTAATATTTGTGTATCCAAAACCTGACACGCATTCTCATTGAATTTGAATAAAGGGAGATCATAATTGTTAGCATTAATTATTTCCCTATGTGGATAAACCGCTTTATCTTTGTCTAAGATAATAGAACGGAATTTTATGAACGTCATGAGGCATATGCTAATTTGACTTCCCAAAGGCTATAGTTTCTAAGAATAACAAGCAATTCTCCGGATATAAATTTTTCAAAAATTGTGAAGAACTCAAAATCTGGCTTTCCCATATCTAAGTATCTTATCTGCAGTTCAACAACCATACAGAGATCTCCAATATGAGATTCTCTACAGACTACAAAAGGGGGTAGATAAGGCTGAGTAGGATTGGGTGAACGACCAGCCTAACATCCTTCATGCATATTGAACAACACCATGAATGGCTACTGGAGCAACCCCTTACAATCTCTGCTTTGAGGTGGAGGCATTTGTCCTAGTAGAAATCGGATTAGTAAAGGAACCACAGGGCATAGCCAACCTCTGAACTAGGGTACACAAATAGAGGATAGCCTGATACCTCAATAAGAAGGTAAAGGTGTGCCCCCCAAAGTTTGAGATTTGGTTATAAGGATCATAGAGTATACCGGAAAGGCAGTAAGGCAAAACAAGGTACCTAACCCGGGAAGGCCATTTATAGTAGTTGCAACTATTAGAAATGACACCTATAAGTAAAGATCCAGTCCAGTAAGACAATATCGAGGACTTGGAACTTCATACACTTGAAAAAGACACTTCTAGAATGGAAAACTACTAAAACCCTATGAATCTGAATGGGTATGTGCCTCAAAAGTATAAAATAGCACGTACACATGTGCGCTTGTGGAACATATATCAATTAATCTGCTAGGGCATCACCGAGGCATAGTAAGATAAAAATGTTTATATTAAACTATCACATTTGCATGCTGACATATTAAATACGTTGTTGCTTGACATACATGGTGAACCAACCAGAATGACGACATAACCTAATAAGATAAGGATAACTCTGTAAACATTATTTTTGAAAGGCTGTTGGAAAGAGCCGAAGATGAAATATTATTTTCTAAAAGGTAATGGAGGACACAATACAGCTTTATCCATCTAATCGTTGTCCTTAGTATTAGATCTTGAATAAAAATGAAGCTAGAAAAGCAAACAATATTCTGTCATTTTCACGACAGATATCAAGTTGTAGTTGAATGCCAGCACTCAAAACACACCTTGCAATAATAAAGAGTTGGACACTCGGACAACACAAATATGAGTTATTGGAACTTCATTTCTATTCTGGCAACTCTATCTTATTGGAGACTCGTGCGGTAATCTGGGTAAAAAAGAAGAATAGATTATATGATCTGTTGCACCCGTATCAATAATCCAAGGAGCATCCATCATACTAGAAGAACTATGGGTATATGATGATGAACGGGTAAGAGACACTGATAGTTCAAGAGAGAGAGAGAAGAGAACATGCTCCTAGTTCATACGCTATTTGAGCACTGTTCATTGAGGATGCATTAGAGGAAAGCTTTTGTTGATGGATCATGCTGAATAATTATTTATACCCATTTCTGGTCATGGATGCTGTGTTCTCATTTCTTTCTTCTTCTATGCCAATGACAGGACTGACGAATGCTGCAGGATCTCTGGATTTCTCATGCTGTTTATGGCCAAGCAGATATTCATTCGGTTTATACCATCGTTCAACAATATGTCCTGTCAACTTACAATGCGTGGCCAGTAGCTTGGACATTTCAAATTTTGAAACATTTTTCTGCAGTGTGCCTACTGATTTTACATAAGGTGCAAAAGGGCTTGTTTTGTTTACATTTTGATATCAATTAATGCAGATGTGAAATTTGAGAATGAATTGGGATTTATATTGATTAGGATAACGAAAAATTATAAGAATAAAAGTTGTGGAATAATTCAATTTATAAAAAAGACACGCTCACCATTGATATTTTCTTAGAGAATCACTCAATCAATAAAGGATTAACTACTTTAAGGAATTAACTCAATTTAAATAACTTCAACCTACTCAATCTAAAGCAT
The DNA here is from genome assembly GCA_028571085.2 of Nepenthes alata. Classification (NCBI taxonomy): domain Eukaryota; kingdom Viridiplantae; phylum Streptophyta; class Magnoliopsida; order Caryophyllales; family Nepenthaceae; genus Nepenthes; species Nepenthes alata. Next base: position 2,691 of record JAOVVI020011442.1, on the reverse strand, counting down.
GGTGGTTTATCAAATAGAAGAAAGATACTGAAAGGTTATCCTCGGTTGATCCTTGGAGCAAGTGGACAACTGGCCCGTGATCATGAGAAAAGAAACACAATGGATGTAGGCGGCAGAACTAAATGCAATAACAATTAAATTAGTTAATATAAATTCAACATTAGATTATGAAATTCTGAAACTTCAGATAAAAGTAGAGGCAGAAAAAAAAAATAAAAGAATATATTTTTATACTTGATTTGCATTATTATCATGTTTGTTTCACTTTGACACCGCTTTTAGAACCAAAGGATTTCGTCCAAAAGTTTAGCACATAGATTGTATAATGCAGACAGCCTCAGCCATGAGTTAGAAGAACAAAGTGTATGATGTTCTTCATTTTCAGCCGTTCATTTTTGAGAATTTGTTATTTTCCAAAGAACGGGGGTTTTGAGAATGTTTAATTAAAAATTTATATTTTTAGTAAATCACATTCAACACTGCAAATGTAACTCAATACGTAAATGTAAGTCAAACAGTCATTAAGAATAATAAAATTGCAAACCCAAAATCAGCTTACTGAGTCACAATCAGAGCTATGCAACAACATAATCGATATCCTGCAACTTAATTAATCAATGCTACGATTTGCAGAAGCTGGTGAGGACACTGTTGGGAAAATCCCGTAGAGACGACCTGACATTTTTTGTTAGAACAATTTTGTTTGTTCAGCCTAACCTAATGTTGCTACACTCATATATCCTAACATGTTTATCAGACAGATAAATCTTTGACAGTGGTAGATGTGAGAATCTCATGTATACTTCTGTAATAGAGACTAGTTTATCATGAACAGAAACAGTGACAAACACTAACAGTTTCAATAACAGTATCACCGAAATGGTCTTTTACCTTCGAGCAGGTTTCTTCGTATGAATGCAGAGACTTTTTTCTTATACTATAAACGGTTAACACTAATTTGAATAACAATAATCATTAGCAGATTCCTTGACATATTAAACATCAACAGTTTCAACATTAATTAACGTATTGTAAATCAATTAATAGATTCAGCATCAACAGACTGAGTTAACACCTCTTTTTGGTAGCCAACCGATTAGACAGACAACAGCTTAAACACTAGCTGATTGAACAGCACGACGGTGACTAACGTGGGTAGCCAAACTTGTGTTCAAATTGTCCATTTTCCTATATTTTACTCTTCCTAAAAAACTTTTGGTTGTTTTGTAGCCTTTCGTTCACCACAATGCTTCACACACTTTACCCTCCCACATCTGATCTGTGCTGGCATAATCTGACTTTGACCTTCGTAGTACCCAACATTTGAAAAATAATGGATCATCTCTTCAATCTGTGAAAGCTTTGCATCCATATTTCCACTCCAACTACGATTACTTGTAATGTGAAGACAATTACGTATACACTTGACCAATATTCAGCCTAACAAATTTTTGAATCCGCTACATTTGGCACGTTCAGTGTACTGACATATTGAGTGTTTTCCCTTGCCTTTTGACTCTGCCTTATTATTCTATACTTCTTCGGTATGAATATTATGTCACGCATATTAAACTTTTTCAAAGTATGTAACATAAGATCTCTATGGTTTCAAATAGTCACCATCTACACTCCACAGTTGTGTTTCAAGATAAATAAATTTTAAAAAAAAGCTGAATAGATGGCTCCGTGTGCAATGCAAAGACAGAAATGGACACTTCAGGTACACGCCAACTTAGAACAACAATCAACTCAACTTGCACCGTTTCAAAAATTATTTGAAAATATATCTTTGACACTTACCCTATGACAATGCTTAATAAGCAAATTTGTAATTTTTTTTTGTCTCGATTCATACTTTACTATCAACTCTTTATACTTTTTTTTTTTTAAATACCTTATCAAAATTATAGTACCCAATTTTTTTTCATATTTATAACATTATAAGTGCTATACATTCGGTTAATATAAGAAATAATTATACGATAAAAATTAAAATTAAAAAAAATCAATTTAGCGCTTGACAGATACCTATCTCGTATATTTTACGTAGAAGTTTTGTATCTAAGGGTTGGGTTGAATGGTTGACATTAGAGGAGTGCCTGATGCAGCACTCATATGTACATGTGTATGCATCGATTGGAATATAAAAGTGCTCCTTCGCCCATTTCTATCATTTGAACGAGAAAAAGAGAAAAAAAAGAGAAAGAGAAGGGAGAAACAAGAAGAAGAAGAAAGAAAAATGAAAATTAAAGATATTTTGAAGCCATTTTGTATCACATTTGTAAAATCAAATGTTTAAGAAAATTATATCTAAACTCATTTTTAAGTCAAATTTTAAAATCTTTTAATTTTACTTTTGATACCTGAGTAAATATATATACATTTTAACATTTAAACTCATTTTAAAATGTTATTACACGTACATGTAATTCACTAAATATTTTAAGATTTTATTAATTTTTATCAAATATTTTGATATTTTATTTGTTTTCACTTAATGTTTGAATATTTAAAATATTATGTCGGGATATCAAAATATTATAAAGAAAATAATAAAATATTTGTTCATTTGGCATTACATTTTATTTTTATGTAAGGTTTTGATTAGAACTCTATGTTACGGCCGAATATTTTATTGGAGTATTTGAAGTTAAAATTTGGTAGATTTAATTTTATAATATATTAATAAAA
>JAOVVI020011441.1:0-10000 GCA_028571085.2 Nepenthes alata | reverse complement strand
AATAATAATTAATTATAACTGCTAAGTTCTGAGTCGTGACAACTTTAGCCTCAAAAAGGGATCTCAAAGTGTAATAAAATACGACAACAATTTTAGCTGTGTGCAAAGAAAGGAATTTACATTACTTACTTTCTCTAGATCTAAAAGCTATGGCAAAACAAGAGGATATTGACATTGTAAAGTTACCTTTTAGTCTTCCACCTAACTTTAAGGGTTTTTTTTTCCCCAAATATTAGGCAGACAAGACCTTCCCTCTCTTGTTGGGGCATTATCTTACATTCAAAGCTCCTCTCTCTCCAATAATTTTTCTATTAGAGACCGGTTCATATTTGTTGCTTATGTTGTTTTTAGTTACCCTCGGGGAGGACGTGTTATTAGAGGATGGGAATCTACATATAGTTTTCCAAGGGGTGGCCATTATTCAAAGAGGTGGTCGTTTATAAAGACAAGACTCTTGTAAATGTACTTGTGGTTGTACATGTCACTTTGTTAATTATTCTTGTGACTGCATGGCAAACCAGCTAATTCTGCCCACCTAGCCTCTAGTAAAATATCTCATTCCTAAATAAAGTTGTTCATACAACAGGGCTTACCTGCACTATGAGACGAGTATGCTGAGTTCCTAACTCACAAAAGGAATAATTCCCTGACCACTCTTGTACAATTAGGTATTACATCCTACTATTTTTCATCATCTACTAGCAGTCCATGGATGATCGCTTCTAGGGCCAATGAACAAGTGATTGGTTCATCTATTCCTCTTTAATTATTAGCCTGTTAATTTCTAAATGCATTATCCTTGCTAATAATTCTCAAAGAAAAGTTGTAAGCTTGGAGAATAAGGATCCATTTGAGCCCTAATCTTGATTTTTCTATTGTTTTTGTGTTCCAAACTTTCCATTTAGCTTATTATCTATTAAAGAAATCGCAAAAGCTTTACATTGTTCTATTATATTTTTACACTTCCATGCGTATATCTTAGGATGTCAAAACGAATAAGATTAGTACAAGGTATAAGGCAAGTGCTCTAGATTACCTTGATATCTCGCCTACCTCTCCTTCTCGAGCCCTCCAGTGTAAGACACCTCCTATACATGGTATCACTGTCACCTTTGCCATTCGTCTTTGCCTATTCTAAAGTGTCAAATTGAGGGTCTATACTAGATATTGTCACTTCCATGTGAAGCTTTTTAATTAGCAAATATTACCGCATGTCATTTCCTTATATAAGTGTTAGTCATGCCTTTAAACCATCTAAGTTAGCAAATATTACCGCATGTCATTTCCTTATAGAAGTGTTAGTCATGCCATTAAACCATCTAAGTTAGTCCAATAAGATGTAAGAGGACCAATTCTAATTTTCACTAATGGATTTTAGTATTTTGTTACTTTTATAGATATTTTTCCCGTATAATTTGGATATATTTAATGAAAAATTATTTAGAGTAATTTTTATCATGCAAGTGTTTTGGGCCACAATTAAAACTTAGTTCAAATACAAAATTCAAATTCTTTGCTCTAATATTGCTAAAGAATATGAGTCAATCACTTTCACCTCTTATCTCGTCTCTAAAGGCATTTTTTATTAGATTTCATGTGTGCATACCCCACAACAACATAGGGTCATTGAATGCAAAAATCATCACATGGTAGAAGTTATTCAAGTCCTTATGTGGCATATTTATGCTCCCAAATAGTTTGGAGTGACACAATGTGATTCTCTTGATACGCTATCTTATCAATTGTGTGCCATTCTTTATTTTTGATGGAGCCTCACCTTTTTTTGTTTTTTCAATCCTCAACATCCTTTTTGCTGCTTAAGGGTTCTTAGGTGTGTTATGTCCATAAGCTTGGACATAGTTCTAACAAGCTAGATCCCCGATCTACAAAATATATTTTTCTTAGTTATTCTCACATATATAAAGATTATTGATCCCACAATCCTTCCCTTAAGCGCTATCTTGTAAAGGTGGATGTTAAATTTGATGAATCCACATGATATTCTCACAAGAGCCTTGTGTGGATCCTCCATCTATCATCACCTCTTCTTCGACTGATCAATCTACCCAATTACACTTTCAAACAGACTGCCAAAATTAGTCTAATCTTCCATAGGTTTATGCTCGACGACTGCCTACTTTTATGCCTCCGCCAATCTTTTTGTCCTCTATAGATCCTGCACCTATGTATTTTGAGACTCTATCCATTGCTATTAATAAAAGAAAATGTACTTCTGTTACACACCTATTGTCCATTATGTATCCACTGATTTTTTGTTGTCGTCATCATTCTCATCTTTCACATCTCAGATTTTTAGTATAGTTATCTCTACGATTGTAAAGGATATATTATCAAATCCTAAGTGGAGGAAACCCATGGAATTAGATATGGAATCCCAGCATGAGAATAAAACATCAGAGCTTGTTCCTTTATTACAGGACATTCATTGATTGCAAGTGAGGTTTTAGTACCTAAATTCAATTCAGATAGCTTTATTGATCACCTAAAGATTGATTGGTTGCCAATGGCAACACTTAAACATACAGTATTGATTATGATAAAACTTTCTCACCTATTACTAATATATCTTCTAATTAGGTTCTCATCTCCATTGGAGTTAACCTTGATTGGCCTCTCTTTCAATTATATGTTAAGAATGTGTTTTTTTTTTAATGGTGACTTGCTTAAAGAAATTTATATGGAGAAGCCTCCGAGGTTTGTTACATAGGTTGAGTACAGGAATTGTGCTTGTGGAATAAAGAAGGCATTATATGGACTAAAGATATTACCTAAAGCATGGTTTGAGAAGCTTTTAAAGGTTATTTTCCAGTTATGCCTACAATGCTAAAGACCACTCAACATTTCATATACGGAAGAATATGAGATACACTACCCTCACAGTCTATGTCAATGATAATATTAATACTGGAAATGATGCAGATAGGCTTGCACGTCTAAAACAATTCTTATAGTAATGATTTCAAAGAAAAGATTTAGAAAAGCTTACCTACCTTTTGGTGATAGAGGTTACTACATCTCGAAAAGATGTAAATTAGTTTCAATGGAAATATATACTTAATTTATTATGTGAAACTAGCTTTCTTACAACTCGTTTGGTAGACACACACATAGATCATAATCTGAAGATCCTAAAAGGATGAAGGATAATTGTCTAAAGATCCACGTCAACATAGTTGGCTAGTTAGAAAACTGAATTTTCTTACTATCATAAGACTTAATATTTTATATGCGTCAGTGTGGTGAGTTTGTTTCTAGAAGCTCCTCAGCTTCCCCACTGGGAGGTAGTTATGCACATCATTAAATATCTAACAAAGGCCCCAAGACTTGAAATGTTATAAAGATTAATCAAACATCATTGGGTAGAAGGTTTCATGTCTCCTTTTGATAGATGCTCTAAAACAGGGTACAGTACCTTTCTAAGTGGTGAACTTGTTTTGTGGAAAAGTAAAAGCAATCAGTGGTAGCAGGATCAAGTGCAAAAGCAGAACATAGGGCAATGTTACACACTATGAGTGAGTTCACATGGTTACAATATTTTCTTTAAGAAATTGGGTTTCCTCCTACTCCTATACCATTCTTTTTTGATAATCAAGCCACAATACATATTGCATCCAACTCAATATTTCATGAGAGAACCAAGCACATCGAAGCCAATAGCCATTTTGTTCGGACAAAATCGTAAATGGTGAATGGTGTTATATGAATGCCATTTATAAAGTTTGAAAATCAACTCTCTAATATATTCACAAAATATCTTAACAGTAATTGGCTGAAGATCATTTTTTCCAAGCCAAGTTTAAATACTTATACACCAACTTGATGGGAGTGTTAAGGAAATAAGTAGAAAGGGCAAGATTATAATTAGCATAAATCAAGAGGAAGATTATTCCATTTTTATTCTATTTGCTTTATTTCCGTATTCCTTTCCCTTATTGTAATATTATGTTATTATATACAACAAAGAGAAAGGGAAAGGAAGGGATTATCTCATCCACTTTCCACATTCATACAAACTCTTATCTATACAAAGAAGAAAACTATCACCATCATGATAGATAATGGAAGAACTCACTACTTTATCATCATCAAGAAACAACTAATACTTCATCTCTGGTGGTCTGTATAGCAAATGGCCAAAAGATGATAAGCTCGGCCGAATGCAACATGGAAAATGCAAGGCCAACCCTTTGGTAGTAAATTGGTTGATTCAGGCAGATCTCAAACTTCATGATTTAGGCAGTGATGACATGGTCTTGGTAGTAAATTGGATGAAGCAATACAGCACAATCCTTTTTATTTTGAGAACCCCAAACTTCCTTTTCAAAAAGAATGGCAATAGATTGCAATAGTAGGAACTTTTGAACAAGGCAGCTTGTGTATCATCAGGGGCAAAACATTACATAGGTGGCTGAAATGTGATTGCCCAAACTCTTCTCATTACAATCTAGAGAAGATCAGTACTCCATCAAAGGCAAGACATTACATAGGTGGCTGAAACAAGGAGGTGGGTGATTGCTCAAACCCTTCTCGTTACAATCTGGAGGAGATCAGTATTCCATATTCCACCATTGCAAACCTTACTCCAGAATTCTCTTATATTTTTTGTAGACCCAAGTCCCTACCACCTTATAGATCTTTGGATCTTTCCATCAGCCTCAAACCAAATTCCCTACCTTTTAACCTGAAACGTGAAGTACTCTCATCTCATCATCAAAAGATGCTATTGAAAGCCTAGTATCTGACAAGCTTCAAGCATCCATTATGCAACCTATTTGCTTCCCAGCCCTCAAGTAAGAACAAAAAAGATGGCATGTAATGATATTGCATTGATTATAAAATATTAAATGACATAACAATCTACACAAATTTCCTGCACCAATGATTGGTTCCCTTCTGGAGGAACTCCATGGTGCATTCTATTTTTCAAAACTAATCTCCAAGTTGGGTATCACCAATAAGAATGCTTGAACCTAACATCCACAAAACAACTTTCCAAAAACATACCAAGGGCATCATGAAATCAAGGTGATGCCCTCTAGCGTCACTAATGTCTCTGCCATATTTCAAACCATAATGAATCATATTTCAGCCATCTCAAAAGAATTTTCCTGATTTTTTTCATGGTGGCAGCATTAAGACATCTATAATCAACACAAAACCTCCATGTAACATACTTTTTCTCGACAAGGAGCATTGGTGAAGCAAACTGGCAGGTGGTTGGTTGAATTAAGGATGAATGAAGCATTTCAGCAATTCTTTTTTCAATTTCGTCCTTTTGTTTGTGATTTAATCTGTATGGCCTTAGAATAATTGGCTTGAAGTGAGGGAAAAGGAGAATGTGATGATCATGAGCTCAGTGAGAGGTAAAGAAGTTGGAATGTCAAAAAATTCCTAAAAATCCAGTAACAAGTCTAGAATACGAAGAGTGATAATTACCTGGTTGTCCATAAAGCTGACGGTAAACATTTGAGACAAGAATACTTTAGTGTGATGCAGCAATTTGGATAAGTTCTAGCCAGATAAGAATGATAACAAGGCAGACTCACTAATGCAATTTCGGACCTCCTGCTTTCCTCCATGCAAGAATGTTGCTGTAAGCTTGATGAAGTCAAGGTGATGGGACTATATTGGCTTAACTAATCAACCCCTAAGACCATATCATAGTTCCCCATTGGTAACAATAGAAAATCAGCCAAAAAATTCATGATCTTGCATGAGCTAGGTAAGGTTTGAACACTTAGATGTGCTAGGTATTTTATTACCATTAGCCACAATGACAAGTGAAGGAGCAGGTTTAACAATATCGGAGTGAGTCATTTTCATCAAGGGTCAAAGAAGCTACAATTGCTACCACTATCTAGTACGATAACAATAGGATGCTTGGTAGCATACCTTTCATCTTCAATGTATTTTGAGAAGGAATTGCCGAGAGGGCATTGATTGAGATTTCAGATGGCTCCAATCTCTTCTAGCAATTCAGTTGGATGTTTTTGCTCATTTGTCTGTCGTGGATCAATTTAAACAAATAAGGCATTGTATTGCTTAGCAGATCATCGATGGCTGAGAGAAAACTTCTCTTGGCAACTATAACAGAGTCCCAAGGCTTCCTTTTGTTCTAGGATTAACACTGGGTTTAGTATCATAAGGAAAAGAATTGTCTTTGGATTATGAGGAGGCAAACAAGGCATTTGTGGAAAAGGATTTACGCTGCCTTTGCAAGCCCTCTACTGCCTGCTCTTGCAGTTGAGCCAGCTGAAAAGTTTTTGCCAATGAAGTAGAATTGAGAATTTCACCATAGGTCTCAATGCATCTTTTAAGCCACTCAGAAAGCTAGAAATAAAATATCTTTCAGTTAATGTGGGATGCTACAACATAAGATCCTTAAGCTCTTAGAATAGTTCCTTGGACACTTCAATCGAGCCTTTCTGGTTAAGTTTGCTGACCTCTTCCACTATGTCTAACATTGCTTTATCCAAAAACCTCTCAACTTTGAAAATTTCCCAAGAATCGTGTCTATGTCGCATGATATATCCCTGGAACCACGTCGCAGCCCGGTCCTCCAAAAACATAGAAGCATTCTCCAACTGTGGGTCTGGGCGTACTTGGTAAAGGCTGAAGTATCATTGGCATCTAAAGATCCAATTTCTTGGATTTTGGCCCTTTAAGTATGAAAATTCCAGTTTTGGAAGCTGAAAAGGTTGAGGTAATCTAGGTGTAAAATCTGTGGTGATGCGGTGGATAGGCAGTGGGGGTGGTTGGTGTATTTGGGGGTTCTGTTGATGGGCTGTGGTGAAGGCTGTGGCAGGGAAGGTGATGTTTCTGGTGTGGTGGCAGGATTGGGTTCTTGGGTATGTGATTGAGCACATTTGTCTACTTTGGAGAAGGGTACCCAGTTGAGTCCATAAAAGGTTCATTTGGCCAGTGAGTGGGGGAATTTTACCTCATTAGCTTGTTGTTGCTGTTGCATTTGGCAATGGATTTTAACTGCACTGAAGCTAATTGTCTTGGTCATTTCTTGTGTGGCTTGGCATTGTGGCTTGTGATATATAAACAAGTGGAAGGAATTAAAAGACCAGAAAAACTGACACAAACTTCTTATGCAAGGCTTAGAATTCCAAAAGAAGAGGAAAACAAACAAAGAGGAAAAAAATGCAAAAGGAGGAGGAGCAGAACTGCAAGGAATCAAGACCCAAGTCTGAATTTCATTCCTCAAAAAAAAAAAAATTTTTTTCTAGAGCACCACAACCTTATTTGTAGGATATCTCTACTAGGTAGGAACATTCAATGTAATGCAAGCCCCCAATCCAATTCTGTTATACAATCCTATAACAAATAATCATATACTTACACAACAACTTAACTGATTGCAGCCTAAGCAGCTGTTCTTGCTTGCTCCATGTAACAACTTTTGATCCAGTGATCACTTCTGCTAGCTAGAGAACTGTCCTTTTGACTAATCTTCTTTCTGATCAGTCCCCTTGGTTGCAGCTTCAGGAACTTCCCTTGCCACAATTTTAGCGACTAGCTGAGGCTTATGTGCTTACCTCCCTTTTCTGTTGATTTCTGCTATTTTTCTCACCTCATACGATCAGTTAGTTAACTTCCTTTTGTTGTCATGACAAAAACCCATGTCACACAGCTCAAAACTAAGTCCATGTATGGATGAGTTATTACTTCATTCAAGCATTGCGCACAATATCTGTGAAGTTGCATGAGTATCCTTGTGGGATCAAATGTGTAATCAAGAAGGATAGATTGGGAGAGGGAGAGAGAGCATTAAGTGTAAGTACGGATGAGTGTGCAAGTAGGGAAAATGAAGGAATGAATTTTGGGTTTAGCAACACTGTCAGGATTATGCTAATGATAGAAAGAGGGGAAATCCACATTAAGAATGGAAGGAAGGTGAGGCAGGAAAACTGCAACTGAAACTGAAACTGAGACTATCTTTATACTTTTGTTGCAAGAGGAATGTCAGTTTTCACTGTGAATATAATTTCAACGTTCACTCATATTTATGTCATAAATCAAAATCCATAATTGCTTATAAGCTTTTGAGTAGATGTATTATCTCATTAAAAATAAGATATCAAAGAATTTTAATTCAGAGATTGAACCATCATTAAATGCCTGCTAAATTCGTCAAATGTATTGTGGATACATAACAGGTAAGAAGTTAAGACAACAAAAAATTCAGAAATAGAAATCGTACCTTGACAGAATCTTTTTGAGAAACACCAGTATCAGTTATTATGACAAGACATTTGATATCATGCTCATTGGCATATTCGTACTGCTCTGTGAGGCTTGGATCAGAAGATGGTACAAATCCAGCCTGAAACACATATAATAAACAAATGTTTAAGAGAAAATTACAAACTGCAACATAGTATAAATTTATTAGAATTTCGGACTACAACCTTGATACTGGAATCCCATAGCTCAGCAACTAGTTCCATGCGATCTTCCAATAAACCACCTCCCCCTTTTGAACAAACAAGAATGCTGATACTAGCTTCAATCCTGCAACAAAATATATCATGTTAAATTTGTTCCATAAGCCTTTTGTGACAATAAGAACCTAATTTCAGATGAAGGAATTTTATTGACGAAAGGGAGTGTAAAAGAACGAGGATCAAGAATCCTCAATAGAAACAGTAAAGCAGGGGGGAGGGCTTTCAAAGTAATACAAGAAAGAATTACCTTCATGCAGTAAATTTGTTAGTAAGACTAACAGACACACACACACACACACTCAAATGCAAAGCCCAAACGTTTCCTTCCAACCCGAAAATTATTCTTCAGAACAGTCACCAAAGAATGGCGACAAATCTAGTGCTCAGCAGAGCAAACTAATACCTTGTCCAAAGATACCAACAAGTGGCAAATACACAATATACATGGGCATGAGAAAGAGGAGCTTAGAAGCACCTCAAAATCATATCCAAACTAATTACTGGAGAAAATGCCTTCATGCATTTATCCTATTAAAAGCTGTACACTCATAAAATATAACACACTTCATGCCCATCTAAACTGTAAACCTTCTCATTAAGGAGCACATGTATCATGACAAAAATATACAGTAATATGGAAGGGGCTTTCCCAATACTTGCAATGTGACTTTTGGATAGTCTAAAATACATAGATAAAATCCCTATCCTACAGACCAACGAGACTACATCTGGTCCTGTCACAAAATTGAATAAGAGGAGTGCTCTTGAACTATAGATCAACTATAATAAACAATACAAGAAAAACAATTTGATTCTCTAGGCGGCAAAAAGGCACAAAAAGTGGGATGATAGAGAAGAAAAGAATTGTAATATCCCGAATTTTCATTTGATTTAATTAGGGTTATTTATTATTTTTGGGTAATATGAATGTGGTGGAAATTAATTAAATATTATGAGATTTTGAGGAATGATCGGAATTGTGAAGTGGCATCCAGAGCACGCCCGTGCTATTGTTCGAGCACCGATTTAGATTTTGGAATAAAAAAACGTAAAAAAAAAAATATAATAATAATATATAAGTAAAAAAAAGAGAAAAAAAAATGAAGAAAGAAAAAGAAAAAAAGGGTATCTGGAGGGTTTCGGGGGAGAGAGAAAGAAAAGGCGGGAGAAGAGAGGAGAGAGAGGGAGATCAGTGCGGGGTGGTCGCCGCCGCCGCCGCCGCCGCCGCCGGAGGTCCCAACGTTAGGAATGGAAGCTAGCGAAACCCTCTTCGTAATGGTACCCTCCATTTTGTGCATCGGTGTGAATAGAGAGAGAAATCGTGACCCGAAGCCAAAACGGCCGCTATTTGTTCATCGCCATTACTGGAGAAAATCGGTGGAATCGAGACAAGTAAATTCTTCCATTCTCTTTGTGGATGTTGATTTTGGGGTTGTATGTACCAATTTTGGGAGAAATCGGGAGAAAATGGGGGAGAGAGGCGGTGCGCGCAGCGAAGGGTTGCGTGGAGGACAGAAACGATGATG
>JAOVVI020011440.1:2309-12647 GCA_028571085.2 Nepenthes alata | reverse complement strand
TTTTTACTACAAAACCTAATTTCTATAGAAACATTTAAACCATTGTCAATAACCTTAACACTAACCCTATCCGCGGAAACCTAGACCGAAATCTAAACCCTAACGACTAGCCCCTAATACATAAAACACAAAAATATAGGTACAACGTGTAGAACAGCTTACTATCACGATAATATGAATTTAAAAGTTGCTAGTATCAAAAAATACGTATCTCGATGATTTAATAAGTGCTCTGCGTGTAAGTAATAAAAGCCGTGGAGTGTTCCTTTTGTTTCTCAATAATCACCTACAACAATAAAATTATTATCTTATACTGGTACGTATTTCGTGCACGTACCTGCTTTGAAAAAGAACTCAACACCTTCTTCACATATTCTGCAGCGAATCCCTATAGGCATAAAGCATATATGCTTAACTCCGTCTATAATATTCATAATCGGTACAACTATTTCATCACATTTTGCACAGAAGGCCAACAAAATACCAATATAAGGGAAAGTTCACGTTTCTTTTACATTGATGCCATTATCAAGTAAGTTGTTCGATCTTTCACTAAAACAGGCTAACATCAATTCAGCAACCTGACAAATAAATGTAAGTCATTTACAACAATATAAATAAACGTTGTCGTAATGTTGAAAAAATGCTCGCACAATGTCATACCTTTGCACCTCTAGAATCTTTTTTTCTTTATTTCAAAACCTCAACTAGTGTTGAAATATTTTTCTAATCCACAACCATTTGAATATGCACACAGAATCAAAATTTTAATGTCGTACCTCAACGTATGCGAAACAGCTATTATTATGTTGATCAAAAAATTTCTAGAAATACCTATGTTTTTCAATAAATTTGAGAGCTTTCACGAACATATTTATTATTTTAATTAAATGAAAGAAATAATAGATAATAAACTTATAAATAAAATTTATTTAAATTCAATAAACAACTCATATTTGTTAATTTGGTTCATATAATTATATTTTTTTATCAATACTGTTCTACATCTAGCACTTACAATACATCAAAAGATGCCCACTAACAATCTGTAAAGTTTATGATTACAAAACTATTTTTTATGTCAGTAATTTTATAACTAATTAAATAATCTTAATTGTTTAATTTCATAAGATAAGGACAAATAATTTTAAATTTTTTTTAACAATGGTTTAATATTGAATAGTACCTATTATGTCCCAATACTAGGGCCCATAAGACACGGCCCAATAGCAAGGCCCAACGTCACGCTCACGGCCCAAGGGGGCCCAAATTGTGACCAAAATCCGAGAAGTCCGTTTACCATGGGAGTACGAGGACCCCTAAAAGGGGGTGACGTCATCAGGAAAATTTGAGCAGTGTCTGAGAACCATTTTGACTTCTCCGTGTAAGAAATCAAAGTGCCCGAGCGCATCAACTCAGACGATTTCCTTTAACCGAAAAGGCACGCGTCACCGTGAATCCAACGGCTCCTGGCACGCCGTGTCTGCAGGACTGGCATTCCTGACGCGCCGTACCTACAGAGCAGGTACTGCCACCACTGTCCTCGCGACACGTGTCTCTGGCGTGCCGCACTAGCTGGGCTATGGCAGACACCCCTGACACGCCAGTGCCACGTGTCCGTTCCTTAACAGAATACATTTTTCTTCTCCTATAAATACCCCCCTTCTAGCACCAAAGAAGGGATTCTAAAAACAAAAGGTCGCTTCCTGAGTCCAAATCGAGAGCATTCTTCTAGAGAAAACAAAAGGAGAGAAAACTAAGCTTGAGACTTGTATTTCCTGGTGGTGACAAAATGCATCATCAAGGGTCCTGCTGTATTCTCTTTGATTCATAGTGAAATCTCTTAGACATCCGTCCGTAACAGTGGTTTTTCCCCTTTGCATCCTGAAAGGGGCTTTCTACGTAAACAATATTGCACTTCGAAGTCCTCGTCCCCTTTACTCTTTCACATTCATTGTGTTGCGCGTTTACTGTCCATTTCGGAACTCCTAAGTTCTGCTCGGATTCCATTCGTCTGGTGGCCGGAAACTCAACACGCAGCAGTACCGTAGATGCAACTCTTCACCCCTTTTTCGTTTTTGATTTCTGGTGCGAAATAAGAGCTGTCACTGGCTTCATACATTATTTATATCAAACAATGTTGTGGCAGTCTATTAACAAAAGTTAAGAAAAATAAGTATTAAAAAAAATTAGCTATTTTTCTTTTAATTCTTTTTTAAAAAATGTTTTGGGATCTTTTCTTGCAAAATTACAAATGATTATTTTGCACCGATCTCTCTGATTCCGCTGCCACAGTCGCATGTTCTTTCGATTGTTAAATTACTATTCTATGGCATATTATTCTTATATAGAACATTTTTACCAATAACTTTTCTATTTGATATCTTCTTGTTCATTTGTCGATTTGCCTAGGTTTGTTTGTTGTAACCAGATTCATGAAGAGTTATCTTCCATAATTTATCCCTCAATGGAGAATGGTTACAGCACAAAATTGATTTTTCGTTTTATTATATGATATTTTTGTTACAAATATATGTAATCATCTCGCCTCCACACCAATTTCTTTCAATCAAGTGAAATTTAAGGGTTCAATCCCTCGCCCTCTCCAATTGGATGGTTTCGATTCTTTTTCTTCCTGCGATTTATATCTCCCGGCGTCTACATTTTCTCTCTCCTTAAATTATTCTGATCTAGGTTTTCAGATTTTTGCTGCTGCATTCAGATTCTTGAGATGATGATTGCTTAATCGATAGTGCGAGAATTTTGGCCGATTTTAGGAAAAATTGGAAAGGGAAGGACAGTTACTGAGAGAGAGAGAGAGAGAGAGAGAGACGGAGGAGTACCAGCTGCGGCAGCACCAACAACATCCTGACCGGAATCTCTAATGTGGAGGCGGATTCTGGTATTGTAATGGGGATGAGAGGCGTAGAAGTCCGAGAGAGCCATCAAGTTAAACCCATCCTTCCAACCCAATCTTCCCGCCCAAAAATCACTCCGACATCTACGGGAACCGCGCTGCTATTCCCTTTCGCATTGCCGCCAGCGGCTTGTTTCGTTACATATGACGAAGAGATGAGAACGTAGACGAAGAACGTGTTGGAAATCTCTCTCGTGAAGAATTCTGGTCAACTGGATGTTGATCGGATTGGCCGGCTGAACGGTCAACAAATTTCTGTTGACTGGATTGGCAGTCAACACTAAAATGTTGACCGGCCTTGTTGAGAATTCGGGTGGTCAACTGCTGTCCGCCCGTCTGAAAATACAGAAAAACACCAGTACAACAGTTTTGTTTTTTGAGATTGTGATCTCAAACGGTTATGTAGGAGCCGTTGATTTGGATAGAATATGTTCTATCCTTTTGCTGTACAGTTTATTGCCCAAAATTCAGTGAGTGATTATCTTATTATATATATATATATATATATATATATGTAGAGATACACTAAAAGAGTGTGTGAGAGTGATAAGAGAAAATCGGTGAAGAAAAGATAAAATGTTAGCAACCTTGTGTGTGTGCTGTGGTTGTTCTGTTTTTCGATTTCTCTTTGTTCTTTACATTGTAACTGGGGAAGATTATTCCCAAATTCTCTCTTATATTGACACACTTTAGAGGACGGATTGTCCCGTGGTTTTCTCCTTTAATTGAAAAGGGTTTTCCACGTAAAATATTTATATTCATTTTTCTTCCTTCATTCAAATTTTCTTACTAGAAATTTAATCGAAAAAGTAGTCCGCCATCTTTCCCAACAGAACGAGCAGAAGAGACAGCGGCAGCAAGTAGCCATCAAACTACGCTCATTCATCTTCGAAGACCGTTGAACCTTTCTCTTTCCGAGCATTGCCACCCACAGTTCAGCAATTTATCGGAGTTAGAAGGGGCTTGAGAGCTGGAGCAGCAGCATGTGCTTCCAATTTAAACACAGGTCGGTCTCAAGTCGCTCTCACCACCGTCCAGCCCAGATAATCAATCCACGAATTCCGTCTCTCCTTAAATTTCTCGCTGTAAATCTGACACCACCGCTGACCGGCCAACTCATAATCACCACCACCGCCGGCGAGACCACCACCACAACCGGTCGGTATTCAATCAGGGATTCTCCAACACTCCGAGTCTAAACAGGTCCGATTCAAAGCCTAGGGTTTCTAGGGAATCATATGAGGCCTCTTCTGCCATCGGCTCGAAGCATTGTAGGAGAGACGGAGGAATGTCGCGGCACGTTGGGGAGGAGTGGTGAGGATCTCCATCGCTGGGCCTGTACGTGTGAAAATCGGATCCGATTTGAAGAGAACGTCAACGCCAAGGCCAAGGCGCCGACGATGGGTTGTGAACCTTCCTCCTCTTTTTCACCGGTCACACAGACCGCATGCTGACTCGACTGAAACTCGTCGGTTCACCGGAGGAAGCGAAACATCGAGAATCTTAAGGAAGCAGAAAGTCGGCTCGCCAGACGCGAATACTCTCTTCTTCGCTCACTGTATTTGTGTGCAACGGGAGGATTTTATTTTGGCAACAGCAGTCAAAATCCATTCTGACAGCTGTAACCAGTAAACGGACAGAACGGAAGGATTTTCTTTTTATACTGTTAAATATTTTAAAGAAGTTATTTTCGATATGACAAACTAATAGGCTAAATTCTTTTTTTTTAATGTTAATTAATTAATTTAACATATATTTATTTGGTTGGATAAAAAATTTTAATATAATGAATGTATAATATAAAATAAAAATGATTTACATTTACTATAAAAATTAAATTCTCTTGTATAATATTTTAACAATTTTGTCAACCTTTGTGGGATACAAAAGTGTAAATTTAACTAAAAAAAAATCTAATTTTACTTTAGTTATCTATTTTTAATCCCATATAAAAATTATTATGATTTTTTATTATTTAAATTCAATGACATAATTTATATTGACTTTTACACTTCAATCATATTACAAATTTATTGGTCAAAAATTTACTACTTACTCAAATTAAACTTTAAATTATAAATATTTATTATTTGTTGATTTACTTTTACAATATCAACAAAAAAATTACTTAAAAAAACCAACATGATTATTATCACTTTTAAGTTATTATACACTAAGCGTATGTTTACTTGGCTATAAACTAATAAGCTATTATTGTCATTTTTAATTTTATTCATAAAAACGGTATTAGTTAGAGTGATTTTAGATATTATAACTAATAGTTAAATAACTGATAATGATAATTTTATATTATTTGACATATATATTTGCTTTTCTTCATAAAAAATAAAAAAAAAACACACACACTAACAAATACATTAAAAATATCAAATAAATATTTAACCTAATTTTATTTCAATGCATTGAAATAACATTAAATCATGAATAATATTTAATATTTATGCATACGAATAACACAATTAAATAATGCGAATCATAGAACTTAAAAATCCAAGAGTATTACATGTATTTTTTTTCCAAAAATAGGAAATATAAAAGTGATGGAGCCACATGGCGCTTAATCCGGAAGAAAAAATAATTAAAAAATAAATAATAAAAAATTTAAATAAAAAAAAATTGCAAAGAATAAAATAAAGAAATCATATGGTGCTTATATTATTACACATACATCATGAGTGAAAATTCTAATTTTTAAATTTTGATTTTATTTTTACTATTTTAACAGTAAATAATGCTATTTTTAAACCAAATGAACTGCTTTTATTTTAACGGCTCAATCAAATACTCCTAAAATAGCAAAGTGGATTTGGTAGTCTCAGGTTGGACAATGTAACTAGTCTCCTAGTCCAAATGAAGGCAAATCAATGGGCCGAAGGGTGTCAAAAATCTATCCAGAGTGAAATAATTTAATAGTTTTTTATTTATTATAATTTAGATCAAAAGTATAAAATATTTAATTATTTAATCAATGCAAAAAAATAAATGATCCTAAATATTAAAATATAAGTGACGATAAAAGTGATATAAAATATAAAATATCAAAAGTAATAGTGTCGAAGAAAACACCATTGGACAAAATATATTTTGAAAAAAATCATCTATGTTTGTCAAGTTAATTAAACAAATTTACAAGTAAAAGTCAATGTAAAGCTCAGGCGATATACACATCTTAATTTATAATTAATTTACACCTGACTAATTATTTATAATAAAAAACCAATCAGATTTACTCATAAAAATAAAAATTAGATATATTTTTCACATTCTCATGGATATTACTATTATTATATTATTATATTATTATATTATATCAATACTGTAGTATCCCTGCATATTTACCAAACTCTTGATACTTATTGATTAGAATACTTGTTTAAATGGTTATATAAATTTTGAAGGTGACAGAACCTAGTCTTGAAATATTAAAAAAAGAGTGATTGCTCTTTCAATAAACTCTTTTGTTCCTCTCGCACGTAACATTTCTTTTTAGCGATGATTCTTTGCTCCTCTTGAAGCCCAATGCGCGTGCACAGCCTGTACCGCTTGCGACCCAAAGCAGAAAATCGCCTCAGGTTTGTGCGATGCATGCGCGAGCGCAGAGATTCCAACCCAAGACATCACACGTGGGCACAGAGCAGCGAGTACCGCTACGCTGTGCATATTGCTTTCGATTTAACTATGTGACAATATATTATTTATGCACTTTTTGTGCATTAGGTTATGTACGTGTATATATATATATATATATATAATTATATTTATTATTATATATAAAGTTTATTATATAACGTTTAAAAATATAATTATATATATATTTGTATATAATATCTAGTGATTAATATAATTTTATTAATTAGATATTGATAACAGCGATTTTAATTAATAAAATTATATTTTATTATCATATATGATATAAAAATATTAATTGTGGCTATATATTTTTAATTCATCCTACATAAAATTTTAATATATTAAATTAATTAATTGAGATAATATGTTAAATTACTTTTCTTAATTTGTCCACAGAAATTAAGAATTGAAATATAATTTAATAATTTTTTCATAAAATTTAGATATTAATCTATTTGAATTAAAACTTTAGCACACATATAATTTTTATTTCAATTGATTCATGATATATATACTTTATATTGAAAAAATATATCTTATATTTATTTGTTAGCCACATATAATATTTATTACGCGTGTAATTTTATTTTTATACAGTTATACAATCTATTAATCTTTTCGATATTAGATATAATATTTTTAAACTAAAAAGTGATAACTATCAAGTTTGGAATGAGAGAATTCTTCTTCATTTAGGGTGGATGGACAATAATTATGCTATAATAAAAGATGAACCATCCGCTCTTACTGAAACTAGCACTCCGATTGGTATAACTCTTTATGAGCGATGAGAGCGATCTAATCGCCTAAAACTGATGTTTAAAAAGATTAAAATTTCTGTTGATATTCGTGATTTCGTCGATCAGTATAATAAAATATGGGATTTGCTGAATGTTATCGATAAACAATTTGAGACTTCAGATAAAACACTTGCCAGCACCCTAATTATGAAATTTTTTATTTTTAAGGTTCACCAATATTAAGAATGTGTTTGAGCACATTATATAAACGACAGATATATCGGCTCAACTAAAAAATCTCAATATAAATATGTCTAAATTTTTTCTTGTACACTATATGTTGAATACGTTTCCATCATAATATGGACCCTTTAAAATTTTTTATAATACACACAATGATAAATGGTAAATTAATAACCTTATAATCACATGTGTTCAAGAAGAAGAAAAACTTGTAATTGAACAAAGTAAAAGTGCGTTTACAGTTAAAGAAGGAAAGAATAACACTCAAATTAAGAAGAATGTGGAAGGTAAAATACCCCCTCAATCTGACATTAAAAAAGAATTCAAGTATTTCTTCTATAAAAAGAATGGACACGTTAAGAAATATTATATTAAATACCAAAATTTGCTTGAGAAAACAGATAATTCATCCTCTTTTGTATTTTATAAATCTAATATGGTTAATATTTCTCATAACACATTGTGGATTGATTCTAATTTTACAATTCACATTTCAAATTTTTTATAGGGCTTGCAAAAGCTAAAGAAGCCAATTGGTAGTAATCAATTTTTATTTTCTAAAAATAAGATGCATTCACATGTGAAAATAATCAAAATATGCACTTTAATTTTGAGTAGTTGCAATGTTTTAAATTTAGAAAAAACATTTTATATTTTAAATTTTTTTAGAAATTTAATATCAATTTCGAGACATATATTTTAGATATTCAATAATATTTTCAGACTCATCTTTTAGTTTATATTATAAGTATGATATTGTTGATAATGAAACATTATCTTATGGTCTTTATTATTTAAATTTATTAAAAAAATATATCTTATAATATTATGCATGTTGATATTAACATTAAACGATATGTTGTGAATGAATATTTTTCTATATTGTGGCATAAGAGATTATATCATATTTTTATTAAAAGAATTAAATGATTAGTAAATGATTGAGTACTTAGTACTCTAAATTTTATTAATTTTAAGACTTGTGTGGACTGCATAAAAGGAAAGTAAAAAAATAAAACTAAAAAAAATACTAAAAGTAGTTCAAACATATTAGAAATCATACGCACAGATATTTATAATTCAGACATTGACTCATGCAATTTAAAATATTTCATCACCTTTATTAACGATTTTTCATAATATATGTATCTCTATCTGTTCATAATAAGAATAAAACGTTAAATACGTTTGAATTATTTAAAACAGAAGTAGAGAAATAATGTGAAAAAAAAATTAAAATCGTGAGATCAGATAGATGTGGAGAATATTTTAGTAAATATACTGAAAATAGACAAATATCTGACCCATTTGTAAAGTTTCTTCGAGAATATGGATTGTTGCTCAATATACTATACTTGGTTCTCCGGACCAAAATGGTGTAGTAGAAAGAAGAAACCGAACGTTATTGGACATGGTGCGAAACATACTTAGCAGCTCCGATTTTTTAAAATCCTTGTGGACTGAATCTCTTAAAACGGCAGTATATATATTAAATCGGGTTTCAACGAAAACTGTTCTAAAAACTGCTTTTGAGTTATAGAAATGTTAAAAATCGAGTTTGCGATATATATGCGTTTGGGGATGCTCGTCTGAAATAAAAGTTTATAATCCATATGAGAAGAAACTAGATCAAATGACCTAGATCGAAGGACCATCAGTGGGTATTTCATTGGATATGTTAAATGATCAAAATAATATAGATTTTACTGTCCATCTCACAGCACTAAGATTATGGAATCAAGAAATATAAAATTTATTGAGTTGAGAATGACTTAATAAGTGGGAGCAAGCGATTCAGATAATTCATATTCTCAACCTTCCACTTTATATGATAGTTTGATTAATATACACAATACTCATCAAGATCAAATTGATGTTAAAAAATCAATCAATGTTGTTCTACAAAATACTGATATTATTTTAATTGACCATAATATTTAAGATTTACCTGAAATAGTTGTACAATATACTTCTATTAAAAATGATGATACAATATTGATAAGGTCTACTAAATAAGAAGATCAATAATTTTTAGCGATTATATTATATATCTAAAAGAGTCTGACTATAATATTGAAGTCAAAAATAATCCCAAAATATTTTCATAAGCTATAATTTATAATGAATCAGAATTATGGTATAATACTATGAATGAAGAGATGAATTCTATAAGTAGCACTAGAGTTTGGGATCTTATTAAATTGCCTAAAGAGATAAAAGTATATGGTGTAAATAAATCTTTAAAAAAAAGAAAGACTTATTAGGTAATATCAAAAAATATAAAATAATACTTATTACTAAAGGAAATACTCAAAAGTAGTAAATTGATTACATTATGACTTTTTCTCCTATATCTAAGAAAATTTTCTTCGTATTAATTTAGTATTAGTTGCTCATTTTTATATAAAATTACAATAAATGGAGGTGAAACCAATATTTCTAAATAGTGACTTAGAGGAAGAAGTTTATATGAATCAAAAAGTCAATATATGCATTAAAACAAGTTTTTCGTCAATGGTATTTAAAATTTAATGACGTTATCTTTTTATTTAAATTTGAAGAGAATATTTTAGATTAATATATATACCAGAAGGTTAGTGGAAGAAATTTATTTTCTTATTTTGTATATGGATAATATTTTACTTACATCCAATGATAAAAGTTTACTATATGAGGTAAAATAATTTCTCTGATAAATTTTAAATAAAATATATGAATGATACATCTTATATCATTGACATTAAGATACATCGAGATAGATTATGATATTTTTAGGTTTGTCTCAAA
>JAOVVI020011438.1:0-12648 GCA_028571085.2 Nepenthes alata | reverse complement strand
CCAATCATCAACGTCCTCGTCCATTTCTCCAATGGAGTCCGCGGACATTCATGCCACTCGGGAGTGACCCCAACAGAGATATGAGCCACAGGTGTCAAGTAAGACTGATCATGACGTAGAGATTAATTCAATTTCAGATTCATCATGCAAGTCAGCAATAAGATGTTCGCTCAAGCTAAGAGAGGTTGTTGCACTTTCAAATTAAAAGAGCAAAAGGACCATGAGCTACCCACTCAAGGCATAGTGTCAAACCACTTTCAGCAACTTTTCGTTAGTGGACCATAAGCTGGCTGCTCAAGCCACAAGGTGTCAATCCACTTCCAGCAACATTTTGTAGGTGGACTGCGAGCTAACCACCAAACCCACTTCCAGCAACTATTCTCGAGTGAGCGAACAGTGATTATTTCACTTCCAACTAGTTGCCCCCAAGCTAGGTGCTTAAACCAGAGGAAGTTGTTTCACTTCCAACAGAATTTTGCAAGTGGACTGCATGCTGTAATCTTAAGCGATTGGGTAATAAAACGGGCAACAGGTAAACCACGAGACTAGTGCATAAGCAGGATACTGTTGCTTCCACTACTTCAAAATTTTGAACTACAATTGATTGAAGGTTGAGACTAGCTTTTGGGCACTTGTTACAAATAGGAGGCATCTGAAGATCTAAGGAGGAAGAAACAATTTATGAAGAGTGAAAGACTTCTTGAAAAATCAAACACTTATTTTCCTTTAAGGGTGAAAAACTTGTATCTAATTTGAAAGAATGAGTCATAGTTTTATTTCTTCCTCAAATTGAGTATTTTATTTTAGTGGAGAATCAAGTCTTGTTAGAAGACTGAAAAATCCACATATATTGAAATTCGGTCAAGGTATTCAAGATTGGTAGATTCACTTTGAAACTAAGAGTGCTTGGGTAACTGTTGTGATGCAGATTTGAGTGCCTTACATGGTCACTTGTTTGAAGACAATCGACTGAAATAGCATGTCTATGGTTTAGTCTGTAAATTGACTCTTCTCGTCATAGTGAGACTTTTAGTCTACGACTGATAGCCTGAAAGGTTTTTTTAAAACACCTTATTATGAGTTTCTGTTCATTACCAAAATTCTATGTTCATCATATTTTGTTTGTTTGATTTTTGTTAACGATTGTATGTTTAATCTCATCTAGATATATAAATTATTTATGTGTATTTGGTTTTTGTTTAGTATTGTTAAATTCAAAATTTTGTTTGAGGATAAGTATTTACTCCCCTCTAGGTGTCTGTAGGTATAAACCATCTTTTTTATTGAATCTTTTGATATTCTTCTCATCATGGAGCATGAATTGCAATCTTCATCCACCAATCAAAATAGACACTACACTAATCACCCCTAATAAGGTTTAAATCTCCTTAATCCTTGAGAACATGAATGAACATGCTAGGGATATTTTATGTTGGAATATTCTATAACTATGTAAATAGACATTTTGAAACATTCTCAAGTATCGGTGAAGATTAACACCTGATACACGCTAGTTCCAATTAAACACGCCATCTCCTAGTAACCACACCGACCTATATCTAATAAGCACATGTATGTATTTTATCCAAAATGTTCACGCCTGATGTGTACTTAAGCTGCGCATGTGCATATTTTGTCAAGAATGCTCATGCTCGATATGCGCCCAAGCTACATATGTGCGCATTTTATCCAGAATACCCACACCAAATGTGCACATAAGCTCTATTTATACAACTTGTTTGCGCTTGATGTACGCTTGAAACGTGCACGTGTGGGGGCACAAACCTCTTACTAAAGCTTCCGTCCTTAAAATGTGCCTATGCAGCACAGGTACAATGGGGCACTACTTTCTAAACGACCACGTGTTTCTGACTTAATTTCCAAACTTCCATATAAATACATCCCCTCCAAACTCTTACATAATAATGAAATACAAGGAAAAATGGCTGCATCTTGAAAAGCTTTCCTTGTTAATATTGATTAGCCACCATTTAAGAAAACCATTTTTTTGCTATTGAGTTAAATTGTCAGGATTTTCTCATCCCTTATTTATTCATTATTCTCAATTGTTTTACACACTTGTTCCAACCTGTAAGCCTTCATCGAGACATTAGTGACATGAAAATTGGGATTCAGAGGTGTGTAAAAGTTCTACGGCAAGTGAAGTAAAAGTGACACGAATATTGAAAGGTGCCGGTCCTACTGTTACGGACAAATACAGGGGGTTTCTTAGTAAAAGTCACAAATTGAGAGTAAGTCAACTAAGGTTTAATATATCTATACCACTTGAATTATAAGTTGACTTTCTTACTGTATTACTTTTATTATTTATAGAAATTTAGAGGTTTTACTCGATAACTATTGGCTATTAAGATTTTCCTTTGTCACCAAAAATACTGTCTTGATTTTCTTATTTTACATATTTATATTGATGCTATTATCTACTATACGAATTATTATGATTTATATCTAAATTTGAATATGTTTTATGTATATTGTATATTCTAATATATTGTACTTCTGTGATTTTAAAAAGGGTCTATACTGTTTAAGATTAGGGACGCCTTGATCTTTTTCAAAACACATTCTTAATCATGGGAATTCTAACACATTTGACATGCCTTTTCATGTTGCATCGTAATCATAACTTCGTCAACATAAGGCAAGCCTAAGGTAGTTGAACTCCATGTTCTAGCTATCTGCTCTTCCTTACCATGCTTGTATGTCTGAATACTAAATGACCAAAGATAATTATGAGATATGACATTGAAGTTTGGTACTGATAGGAAGAAAAGAAATTGAATTCGGGTTGAAACTAGAGGAAATGCATTGAGGTGTGTTGTCAATGCCAATTTTCTTAAAATAACTTTCACCTCTAATAATGCAAAAAGGGATTGAACGTGAAAACAACCTATAAATGATGCAAAGGTAATTTTGTATATATCTGACCCCTCCTTGCTCCGTATAACGCAAGTCACAAGCAATGGGCAAAGCCAGTTTTTCGCAATCTTATGTCTTTCCCTGCAAAAATCCCCTTCTTCCCAATGTTTCACTTACAAATCTTTAGAAATGTTAGTTGCTGCCTCAAGTTACTATGCAACGCCATGATGTGCTTATATATATATATATTTCCTTCTGCCAAGATACACATTACTGCCAAGAAGTTCTATTTCCACATTATTACCAGTGAAATATTTATTCCAATGTTTGATTTCTCTTTTTCACAGAATAATTATTTCCAAAGGAATAAATATTCCTCCAACTCAAGGAATAACTATTCATTATTTTTTAGGTATTTTTTATTCATTATATGTAAGGAATAACTATTTTCACAATTATTAGCGTTTTGGCTCTTGTCTTTTTATCCTTCGATCAAAACCCTGACTGCTTCCTTTTCGTCTCTCAGTCGTTCGTTACTCTTTCCTTTTCCGATTTGATGCTGTCCAAATTCGAGACCGCCGCCCTCATGCAAAAATTCCTCCCGTACAATAGCAAGTCCAAACGCAAAGATGGGTTTGACTAAGACTGCGATTTGTACTCCTCTGACCAGTTCCAGATATATGAGTTCAAGATCCTTCATTGTACCCGTTGCCGTAGCCGCAACCATGACTGGACTGACTGCCCGTTCATCCACCCTGGCGAAGACCCGTTGGCAGGACCCACAGAAGTACCACTACTCCAGCATCATGTGCTCGGAGTACCACTGAGGCGGCTGCAGTACGGGGAGAATATTACGAGTTTTCACATGGAATGTTTGAATACTGGCTCCATCTGATGCGGTACCGTACAAAGGCGTGTAAAGATGGGACGAACTGTAAGCGGAAGGTCTGTAACTTTGCGCACTCTCATCTTGAGTTGAAGATTTTGCATTCGCAGCAAAAAAGTTCTGGAAACTCTGGGAAGGAAAACAAGTACCATAATTTTGCTATGCATAATATTAGCGGTTATTATTGTAGGCATTGTTCGTCCTCTCCGATTTCCAGAATCTTTTTTTCCTTGAATAAGAGTAAAAAAGTCATTAGTATAAATTCTCAGCCTATTCCTCATACTATTATTATTACATACCAATTATTAGAATACTAATTATCAACTTATTTATAATTATTCTAACTTTATTCTCATCTTATTCCATTCCCTGATAATAATTATTATATTCTTACATTATTTCATTCTAATAATCAAATATGTCATTAATGAACAACTTTTATTGGCTGTAAAAGTTCAAAGAATTTTACTCAATAACTATTGGATATTGAGGTTTCCTTTTATCACCAAAAAATATTGTCTTTATTTTCTTATTCTACATATATATATTGGTGCTGTTATTTGCTATACATATTATTATGATTTATATCTAAATTTAAATATACTTTATGTGTATTGTATATTTTAATATATTGTACTTCCGTGATTTTAAAAAGGGTCTAAACTATTTAAGATTAGAGACATCCTGATCTTTTTCAAAACACATTCTTAATCATGGGAATTCTAACACATTTGACATGCCTTTTCATGATGCATCATAATCATAGCTTTGTCAACATATGGCAAGCCCGAGGTAGTTGAACTCCATGTTCTGGCTACCTCCTCTTCCATACCATGCTTGCATATCTGAATACTCAATGACTAAAGATAACTATGAGATATGACATGGGAGTTTGGTACTGTTAGGAAGAAAAGAAATTGAATTTGGGTTGAAACTAGAGGAAATGCATTGAGGTGTGTTGTCAATGCCAATTTTCTTAAAGTAATTTTCACCTCTAATAATGCAAAAAGGGATTGAACGTGAAAATAGCCTATATATGATGCAAAGGTAATTTTGCATATATCCGACCCCTCCTTACTCTCTATAATGCAAGTCTCGTGCAATGGGCAAGCCATTTATTCTCTATCTTACATCTTTCCCTTCAAAAATTCCTTTCTTCACAATGTTTTACTTACAAATCTATAGAAATGTCAGTTGTTGCCTCAAGTCACTATCGCAACACCATAATGTGCTTATATATATATCCTTCTGCCAAGATACACATTGCTGCCTCATTACCTTTTGGAAAGCTAATAGTCAATTTTTAATTAGCCAATTGGTTGGCTAGATTCATTAGATAATGATTTTTAACAGTTGGTGGACTACCCTTTTTTTTTTTTAAAAAAAAAGAAAAATCCACTTTCAATTCTAGATTTTGATCTTTTAGTAAGCACAAAACCTTTTCAACTAACCACAACAGATCATCATTAAATCAGGATTAGATACATGACATAATGCACAACCACATCCAAGTAGTCCACAATTTTGTGCTTGAGTGCTGTTTGTTTGGAACTCCTGCATCTCAGAGAGATTTGAGTAGTTGCATACTCAAAGATTTTATTTGGGCTTCAAGAACTACAACTAATCAGTCTGCACCAGCACCCGTTGGTGCCTTGCAAGTAGGGTGGACGGCTAGTCCATCCTGTCTTGCATCGGACTGTTTCGTATCAGATTGTATCTTTCTAGTTTGCAGACAGTGTGAACTTATGCATTGTGCTACAAGCTCAAATAGACTACAGATTTATGTCATAAATATGACCATCTTTTGACATGTAGAAACACACAAATAAGAAAAATAAAGCAAAAAATTCAGAAAACCAGAAAAATCAATCCTTTGAAAATGGTTAGCCTTTTATCTCATACTCATTTCACCAAATAATATCAAAACTGCCATATTTTGATGGAAAAACAAATACTAATTACATATAAAAACAGATATACCAAGATTTCAAGGCCTCTCAAGAATATTCACCACATTCAGATGCAAGAAAGAAATTGATGAGGCATGTGCGATTGAACCATTGATTCAACAATGAGGTAAACTTCTTAAGGACACAAGGAAATGACTCACAGAAAACAGTCAAACCTCACTATGACGCTCTTTTGTGTTTTATCACTAGAACTGGAAGACCAAATTTTTAAAAGAAAAACTAAAGGACTCAGCAAATCAATTAACCAAATGCACTGCATTAGAGGAAATTGTTGATTGCCGTGAATTGGTGGTGTTTTCCAGTCACTAAATCAATCTCTGCACTCATCAATCAATTGGTGAAATGTGGAAGAACATGTGTACTAGAGTAGTACACTCATTGAAGGAGATGATAGAGCTAGTTAAGAGTGATGTTTCAGATTAGACTATTCCTGAGGTAAAGTGGAGATAGAATGATGCAAGGTTTTTCCCCTGTTAGCTCAGTAGAATGATAGATAACACAGAAGAATGCACGTATAGTATTGTTTTTCCATTTTCCTCATTCTTTTTGGTTTTCCAGCGAAGCCTGCATGCTGAAACATTAAGCAGGCTGCCAAATTTGAGTCCCCAGTTGCACTTAGACAAACTGGCCAAAAAAGTAATTCTTTTAGTTGCGAGTGAGATAACAAACTCACGGCAAATTGTGATATATTTAGGGAGAACTGTGCTTCGCAATTATTAAGGTCTTGCCAACTTTATTTTGCAACTAAATTAATTCACCACTACAAATTTGCCGCCATTTTTTTTTTTTGTAGAGGAGTTGATTTTTTTTTTCATGAGTACCCAATATGTATATCAACTCACAAGTGCAACGAGCTCAAAGCTAATATTTACCTGTGAGACTTCAGAGCACCAAAAGCCAGTTGATATTGGCTAATTGCCTCCTTGCTTCTGTTACTGCACTCTATGCAGGCTATCCAGTAGAGGACCCTCTTCTACATCTTGTGTCTCATCCATATCAAATATTCATGATTACAGAGGCAGCAATATAGCCGCCTCTTGCAAATTGCTTCTGCGGGAGAATTTAGTTCCAATATAAGAGCCTCATCTAGAAGCATGGCACGGAGTCCACACCATGAAGTAGCCGTCATGAAAAGGGATGGATTAGAACTCACGGGCTTTCATTTCCTCCTGAAGTATTTTACTCAAGCTTTGTAAGAATTCAAAGACAAGAATAAAGCTGGTGAATTCTGATCCAGGCTGCAGAGGTATTTACAATCAATTCTTGTATGTAATTTGTTCATTGAAGGTGGCTAATTTGAATATTGCCAAAACTATGGACTATATACCCATAATTAACAACTCAAAACAGCAGCCAAACTGGGGTAAGTTACTTTTTCTGATCCATCCAACCTGTTGTGAATTTCTTGATCAATATCAACTTGATATGATAATTTTACCAATAATCCCCACAACTACAGAAACCATCTCGAAAATGGTGGTATCTGGCTCTATCTCGAACAGTGATCTTTCTTTGAGTAACCCGAGACATGAATTTCATAAAAGTGTGACAGTCACCGCAGGTTCGAAGGTTCTTCATGATTTGGATTGGTGACCCCTTTGGTGTGCTAAGTATTCCTAAGGCAACAGCAAGCTTCTCACTGTGGTAAAGAAGTCCATCTTCTTTTTGCTCTTCCTCCACATCGTGAAGAACAAAATTTGTATCTGGCACATAGCCCAACATTTTAAGCAGTTCATGATATTCCTTTAGTACTGAGTAGATTTCTTCAACAAGATCATGTGTCTTATCTGCTGTCCGAAAAGAATGAAGTTTATTCTTGATCTGAATCCAGCTGATACCAGGTTCTTTAGACACTTTGTGAACTTTCATTAGATATCTCATTTCTCTTACTTTGTCCCACCTGCCCTCAGAAGCATACATATTTGATAACAACACATACGTCCCTGCTTTATTTGTCTTCATCAGGGAAATATTTTTGGCAACTCTCTCGGCTAGTTCCATGTTCTTATGAATCCTACAAGCACCAAGAAGGGCCTCCCAAATAACAGAATCTGGCTCCACAGGCATGCTTTCGATTAAAGCCTCAGCTTTAGAAAGCTCACCAGCTCGCCCAAGAAGATCTACCATGCAAGTATAGTGGTAAACCAGTGGTTGGATTCCATAAACCTGGTGCATGGAGTTAAAATAGGCCCATCCTTCATCCAATAAACCTGCACGGCTACAAGTACATAAAATCTCAAGAAAAGTAATTTCATTGCACAAAATATTCTCTGCCTCCATTCTTGCAAAAATCTTGACAGCTTCTTTCCCGAATCCATTTTGTGCACAGCCTGCTAAAACTGCATTCCATGTGACTATGTCTCTCTCAGACATGTCCTGAAAGATACAAAAGCCAACTTCAGACCCACATTTAAAGTACATAGTTATAAGAGCATTATTAACAAATAAAAGTGAGTCAAATCCAAGCTTAAATATTTGTCCATGTATCTGTTCCCCAAGCTTAGTAGCACCAACTACCCCACAGGCACTTAAAATGCTAGTAACTGTCAACTGGCTCGGTTTCATCCCTCGTTCCATCATGTCAAGGAACATTTGCAGGGCAACATCTACATGCCCAGTTTGCACATAAGCAGATAGTATCGCAGTCCATGACACGACATCACGTTTGGGCATCTTTTCAAAGATAGCACGGGCATCATCCAGCATGTCGTTTTCTGAAAAGGCAGTTATCAGAGAGTTCCAAGACACCATGTCTTTTACTTCCATTGTATTGAATACCTTAGAAACAGCTACCACATTCTTGCACTTGGCATACATGGAGATCAAGCTGTTCCCGACATAGGAATTATATTGGGACCCTGTTTTAATAGTGAGCGCATGTATCTGTTTTCCTTTTCCAATGACTCCAAGGTTAGCACAAGCAAATAGAGAGCTGGTAAAGCAAGAGTGGTTTGGAGAATTCCCTGACCTGTGAAGATGAGAAAAGAGATCCAGAGCTATTTCACCTTGACCATTTTGTGCAAATCCAGCAATCATGGCCGCCCAAGAGGCTGAATTCCTAGCAGGCATACGCATAAACATATCATCCGCCTCTTCAAGCATCCCATTTTGCAAATATCCCGCAATCATAGAATTCCAAGTAACTATATTAGGAGTTGAAATCTCATTGAATATTTTCTCTGCATCCTGGATTCTTCCATTTTGAGTATATGCAGTCATCATAGCAGTCTGTAAGCAAACAGTCCGCTGGGGGCTCCTTATATACAATGCAATTGCATCATCTAATCTCCCACTATGGGAAAATGCAGCAACCATTGTTGACCATGAGTACTCATTTCTTTCTGGCATTGTCTCAAAGAAATGCCTAGCAATATCCAAACTTCCATTTTTAGTATATGCATTCAGAATTGATGTGCCCACAACCACGTCCTCCTCATACCCTGCCTTGACAGCAATACTCCGCAAACTCTCAATCAAGTCCAAATCACTTAAACCCATCATGGCTGAGAAGGCGACCACAAATACTGACTGATCCAACATCTCTCCACTACCATGCAACCTCACAAAAAAGCTCCATGCTTCCTCAAAGCAATTAATCTGGACATATCCAGAAATCATGACCACCCAAGACACTAAGTTCCTCTGTGGCATTACATCGAAAAGCCCCCTAGCATCCCTCATCATACAGCTATGGCAATAGCCAGTAATCAATGAATTCCAAGATGCAACATTTCTTTCAGGCATTTCATCAAAAAGCTTCCTTGCGTAGCCCAGATCTCCATTCTGCACACAAGCACTAATCATAGCATTCCACGAAACTATGTTTCTCTCTGGCATTGACTCAAACACCAACCGTGCCTCCTTAATTCTACCCATTTTTCCAAATCCAGTCAACAACGCAGTCCAAGTCTTCACATTTTTCCCAGGAAATGCATCAAAAAGCAATTGGGCTTCAGTTATTCGCCTGTTACTGGCATACCCAGATATCATAGAGCTCCAAGTAACAGAGTCTTTTTGAGTCATTCTATCGAACACTTGGCGGGCTTCGTCGATTCGGCCGAGTTGGCAGAACTCCCTGATTCTCTTGTTGCATTGGAGAAGGTAGGTCTGCCGGGAAGGAGCTGGAATTGGTGCTGAAAGCGTGGAAAGATAACGGTAGAGAGAGAGGAGAGGACGACTCATTCATCAGGTCTTGCATCTAAAATAACTCGCCATTATTATGTTCAATGATACTGCATTTTGTCAATCAAGACGAGATGAAGGAAGGGCATATAGCCACCTCGAAGCCTCCATTACGAAGGAAATGCCCGGGAAAAGAAAACTCTTCAGTCATGATTTTTCATTGAAAATATATATAAATCATTTAGAATTCTGTGTTGCTTGATTCTAATAATTGGGTTAACTTATTAATTTTGACTGTCGGACACCATAAACCAAAAAAACATGACCGCAAAGAGCTAAGTAATCCACACATGAGAAAAGGGTATAATTTAATTTTCAATGTTTTAGAAACAGCAAATTTTGCTAAAATTTCAGAATTTACATATATTGAAACTAAATGGTTAATTGCATTGGTGCATTTATTATAATTGATGCATCTAATTGTCCGAATTATATTACGGATTAGAGAGTTATTCAATTTTTTATCAGACGAAATGAAGTGGATCTAATTTTCATCACTACTAACCTGAAAACTGTGTATCATAAACTATAAATAAGAGGTTAGAGAATTGACGAAACTCATTCTCCAATTTATCTTTTGATACTAAAGTCGGAGGTATTTTTCAAACAATAGAAAGATGTAAGGAGGATATGAGAGAATGTAGAGTTGCACGTAAGTGGGGATGCGAGACAAGGATCGGGCTTTTGTTATGTGCCCAATGGGGAGCGGCACACTAAGATTACACTCGTGGAACAGCTCCCTCATGTTACACTTGTGACTCACTAGGGGTGCACTCATAAAGTGGCTCATTAAGGGTGTATTCATGGGGTAACTCACCACGGGGAGGACTAAGATCTTGGGTGCGCCCCGATAAGGGGCGCCTCACTGAGTGGAGAATTGAGCTCCTAAATGCGTCCGACTGAGAGACAACTCATTAGATGTAGGATTGAGGTTTTTGGTACACCCGATTAAGAGGCAGTTTAGAATCTTACTTACGGGTCCTAGACTGCTTCGCCTTCCCTGGGCATGTCCTTGTATGAGGGGCATGTTGTCGGGCTCACTCCTGTGGGAGTGAGGACCCCCCACCAAAATCCTCTATGGCTTCCTTCAAAGGGGAGCCTCCCTGTGGGCCTTTGCCGATATCCTCCCTCGGCCACGTACGGAGGGGAGCCCACTTGTGCCCGACTGTAAGAGACACACTCACTACTCCAGTGGCTGGATTCGGGGGGAGAGCGATGTGCCCACTCTTGCAATTCTGGGTCGTGATGGCTATTTCAGGAGCTGGAGACTGTAAGTAGTCAAGATATGATATATTGATCCTATTATTGTAACAATTGAAATCGTTTCGAAATAAACCAAGTAAAAAATATGATTATAACTTGTGTAGCGAAATACTGAGGGATATAGATAAAGGAAAAGATGAGAGAAAGAAATAAAATATATATATATATATATATCAATGATATATAATTTCAACATCTAAGGTCTATGAATCATCTCATAAAAAGCAATGTAATAAAGCATCAATACATATTCATTTAGAAATTATCTGGACCTGTTCATAAAAAAAATGAAGAGCCTCAAGCTCTGAGCGTGATGAGAAAGAGAGAGAGCCGAAGAGGCAAGCGTGCACTGCTTCGCTCAAATTTGGGAAAGAGCAGCAGGGTAATGCTCTCGGGGTGCTCTATGCTCTCTTTCCGCTATGATTTGAGAAAGAGTAGTTGGGAGCCTTTGTTGGTGAGCTTTGTGCTTTGTTCGGCCGAGCTCTGTAGGGAGCAGCTAGGCACCATTATTGGAGGGCTTTGTGCTCTGTTTGGGCTAAGAGCAACAGGGAGTAGTTGGGCGTCATTATTGGAGGGCTCTATGCCTTATTTGGTCAAAAACGGGAATAGAGGAGCTGGACTTCGAGCCCTGCCTCTGTTGAGAAGCTCTGGACTCCGTTTTAGAAGCTATTGCGGGCCTTATCACTCCAGGCCCAATAGCACAGCCGGTGGAGGGGGAGCCCACTGATCCAGATGCCACCTCCGCATAATCACCTAGCTTAATCGGTCCGCGCCGTAGCTCCCACCAGATTAGGATCCTCTCCAAATATTTGGATTTTTATTAATGCTGTTATATTGTTATTATTTTTGTGCGCACATGCCATGTGCAAATTGGTTATTCTGTTTTGCTTTCCATTTGTTTCGGTTACTGAGTACTCTTTTAATGTCTTGGCTGTACTACAGAAAGGAGTAAGAAGGAATTCAGTTATCTTCCCTCAGTCTGAACTCCCTCTTCTCCTCTTGCTATCTCACTCTTAGGTTTTGGTTTCCCTTCTTTTCTTCTGTCTTCTATCGCTTCCAACTACGTAGGTTACCTTCTCCATCAACTGTCGGCACCGCACACATCATTTTTTGGTGCTCTCA
The DNA here is from genome assembly GCA_028571085.2 of Nepenthes alata. Classification (NCBI taxonomy): domain Eukaryota; kingdom Viridiplantae; phylum Streptophyta; class Magnoliopsida; order Caryophyllales; family Nepenthaceae; genus Nepenthes; species Nepenthes alata. Next base: position 345 of record JAOVVI020011438.1, on the reverse strand, counting down.
TTGAGACATGGCTGAGGGAGTCACCATACAATCAAAGTCTTTGGAAGATACCGTCGTGATGCATGCAAAAGAATTGAAAGAGGTTATGGCCACCGTGCAACAACAAACTGAAGGGATGGAGCAAATTCAGCAAACCCTAGCTGAACTTCTCTAGCGGACGAAACGGTCGAACCAACCTTCCCCCAATCCGCCATTACTTCCTACACCAACCACAAATTCATCACCATCCGTCCTTCCCCCTCAAATGCCTTATCAATTCCTTCCTCCACTGTTATCGACGCCATCAGATGCTCTGAATTCTACCCAATTTTGTTTACCCAAGCTCGAAATTTCCTTCTTCACAGG
>JAOVVI020011437.1:0-12648 GCA_028571085.2 Nepenthes alata | reverse complement strand
CAAAATTGGATCGTAATCCTGCGGGAAAGAGGGTCGATCCAACTCTTTATAGAAGTATGATCGGTATTCTCTTGTATTTGACCGCTAGCTGACTTGACATTGCATTTAGAGTCGGTGTCTGCGCCCGATATCAATTTGATCAAAAAGAATCTCATTTAAGTGCAGTGAAGCATATCATTCTCTACATCAACGGGACTTCTGATTATGGGATTTTCTTCTCTAACCACTCCAATTTTGCCTTGGCCTGATATTCCGATGCAGATTGGGTTGGAAATGTTGATGATCAAAAGAGCACCTCCGATGGATGTTTTTATGTTGGCTAAAACCCGGTGGCTTGGATAATTTAAAAACAAAATTCCATCTCATTATACGGCCGAAGCTGAATACATTGCCGCAGGGAGTTGTTGCACACAGCTCCTATGGATGAAGCAAATTCTTATTGATTACGGTATTGTCCAGGATACTATACTCATTTACTGTGATAATACTAGTGCTATAAATATTTCTAAAAATCCTGTCCAACACTCCCGCACCAAACATATCGATATTCGGCATCATTTCATTCGTGAGCTCGTGAAAACTCGAGTCATATCACTTGAACGTACTCCAACTGACAATCAACTGGCCGACATTCTCACCAAACCCTTAGATAGTGTGCGTTTTAAAGTCTATGACCAGGCAACACAGTTATTATATCGACACGGCAGTCACAACATCGATACAACAGTACTAGTGTAGATATTTATATTTACTTGTATTATTTTTCTTTCACACTAGGTGTAAATTTTTATATACACGGGTTGTATCTCGGTGGTGTTTGAACCCGTACTTTACTTGTATTTTTTTACTGTGTTTTGTCACGAAATTGTCAAAGGGAGAGATTGTTAGGGTCATTTTTATGGTTGGCATATTCCGTGTCCATGTTTAGTTATGTGTTGATATCGGGTTACGTTTCATCGAAATGCTGCATCAATGTATTTCCATAGCTGTTCGTTTCAGGGTTCCAGGAGTACCACGCCTGTCGTGCGCTCGCCATACGCTCGAGCCTCGATTCCAATACCCATGTGTCTGTCGTGCGCTCACTAGCTGCTCGAGCGCAAATTCCAGTACCTATCCGCTCGCTTCTCGCCTCCTTACTGCTCGAGCGCACATAGGGTTTTCGGCTGAAACCCTCGGTGCGCTAGCTGCGTGCTTGAGCGCCGCAGCAACGGGTAGAATTTTTAAACCCATTTTTTTAGCACTCTATATATATGCACCTTATTTCACTTCCCCTAATTTTGATTGATGCATTTGGAGCGCCTCTCCTTAAGAAATAATCATCCATTTCTTCACTAATTTCTCTCCCAATTGAGAAAACCGATCTTTCATCATTGTACTTTATATGCTAACTAGTTTTCTCAACACCCTCTCTTAACCGATCCATCATTTCTACCATTCTACCTTCATTGGTGACGTCGGTACGTTGATGAAGGGGATCTGGTCGTGTTCGCTACTTCAAGCGGTCCGAGAGAGAAGATTGACGTGAAAATCCAAAGGCGTCCGGTTCCGTTGTCGCGGGCAAATCCAAGGATTTCCTTGGTATGGATCATAAGACGCGAGTAAATCGGCTAGGTTAGCGCGTCTATACCACCTGATCTGTAAGTTGATTTTTATAGTGGATTTCTTCTCGGCCGTTGAAGACCGAAGGGTTTTTTCTCAATTACCGTGGATATCGAGCTTTTCCTTTGTCACCAAAATTGTCTTATTATTATTATTTATTATCGTATATTTTTATGCTTCTTATTATTGTTGACATCTAGAAATAAATATTCTTTACGTGTATTAAATATTTAATTTTGTACTGCTTCCGCTAATCTTATACGGGGTCGAAACATCGTTGTGTATTTTGGGACGAAACGTTTTTATTTTTCAAAATGAATCAATTGAATCCCAAGATCTTAATTTTTCACAAACTACTAGACCCTAGTTGTAAAAGTTTTTGCTCCTGGAAGCTACCACTAAAAACAATCAATTAAAACATTAAACCTTACACACTTCTTATTTCAAGACTCCACAGTTGGGCCCTTGTACTCGAACTCCACCCATTTTCAAAGCCGAGGCACACTTGTTGCAAATGATTGAGAATCAGCGAATGTGGAGACATAATTTGTCTCGACTGCAGAGTGAAACTGAACTCCCTTTGATGAATTAGTGTTCTTATGATATGGATACAAGGAATGAAATATCAACCAGCATGAATTAGGGTTCTTATGATACGGATACAAGGAATGAAATATCAACCAGCATAAATCAATATGGAGCCAGCCAGATTCCAATATTTCACAATAATGCACAAAAAAAAATGTCATCAGCAGTATAAAGCAATATATATGATAATATTCAAAATATCAAATAATAAACCTGATGTTCAAAAAAATTGCAGATCTGAACCAATTCATATGTTCGATTTGGCCACTCGCAATGACTATTGATACTGTTGTTTTAATACATGTTTTGGTAGTTGTGATTTTCCCTAATTTGCCATCCAATAGGCTTCTTTGTGCAATTAGGCAGGTATTTTCCCTCCATCTCCCACATTATCAAAGCAGTCTCTCATGTTCGTCGTTATATTTTGTAGCACTGGCCTCCGTTTATTCACCACGAACAATTAGTTGAAAATATCGGTCAAATGATGGCACGTGCTCACTACCTCTTGGAATTCATGAGATTGCAAACAAATTACAAGTTTGAGACTCCATTGAGGAAATTAAAAGTTGGGAGACACTGATTTTGGAGCAAGGTTTAACAAGCAAAACACACTCTAGAAAAATCGTTTTCCAGACTTTGAATTAGAAAACCAATAAATTGAACATATTTTCTATATTTTCTATTTTAATGGAAAAATATCCAGAAACAGCTTCAATTTCCCATAACTGAACAAGCCCCAAGTGTATATAGTTTGTTTCACAGTTTAAGAGTTGAAAAGGATTCCTGGAACTTGAAATAATGTGTATTAAAGTAGTAAAACTAAGATAAATACCCCATGCCACTACCAATGCTTAGAATGCAAAGAAAAATACTAGAAAAAAAAACAACATAAATGAATGAAAAAAGAATAAAATGAAAGAAAATAGAATAAAGTGTTCTACTATCTTTATATCTTCTGCTTCCAATTCCTTTTAGTGGCATCAAAAGCAATAAATTCAACGAGTTCAAATAGATTTGTAGTTTCTTTCAAAAAGAAATCAATGGTGAGAAGGATCCTGTTCCATGGATATTCAGAAATGGGGTGCCATGCAACTAGAAGAAAAATTATGAAACTCTTACAAAGGAGGTGGCTTGGAAGTTGGAACACAGATATTACTACCCAAGCAAGTTGAAATATTGATATGTACAACCTACAAATTTTTTCGTTATCTGAGATGTATGCCTCGAAGCATATGATATACTGTTTTTTTTTTTTAATCTAGGCAAATGTTCTGGAATGTCAATAAGAATCAGAAAATAACCCGAAAAGGAAAAGAAATAAAGAAAAAGAAAGAAGACGCTATGCAGGTTTGGAAAATTCAATCATGAAAGGTTTGGATGCATGTAAGAGACTTCATATCTCCAGGTTTAGTATTGAAATTGAGTGGTTTGTTGACAACCTCATCAGAAAGTCTTTCGTTTTACTTTTATAGAGTAAATTTTTCAGTCAAAGTGCTTTAGAGCTCATCATTTAACATTACATATACACTCCTTAACTTTCTTATCAAGATGCATAAGCAAGATAGCAAAACAAAGGATCGGTTGAAAGTATGTGTTAAAATAAAAATAATAAAAAAAAAGGCTCAACTATGCTAGAACAATACGGGATCACAAGCCCATTTAGGATAATGAATTAAAAGAATCTGAAGAGGAAGTTGAAAACAAGGAAAACAATGACTGGGACAAAATCAAGGTGAAGGAAAGTACCAAAAGAAGAAATTAGGCCAAGGCTTGATCTTTCTGTTATTTTTTATTATTTTTTGGCATGACAAGATTGGGAAGAAATCCAAAATAGTCTACTTGATCTACAACGTTTACCAAACATTTCCATGGTTTTACAAATCTTTCGTGTGTTTTCCTAGGAAAATGGTTGAAATCCAATCCTACTTGTGTTTTCCTAGGCAAGGGATGTTTATGGTTCACAGTTCTGATTTTTCCCTTTTCCGTGTACCACAATATTGTCAATATACTCAATTTTTCAGACTTTAACATAGCTTTACGCATGAATCATGATGCATGCTGAACTTCTAGTCAAATAACATGAATCATTAACTCCATACTTTGTCAAGAAAATTGTTTCCTAAATAGGACCACAGTGCAATTTATTCCCTACTCAGGCATTTGGACAAATAGGCTGCTCTGACCACTAACCACCACCACCCCCCCAAAAGAAATTGAAAAAAAAAAAAAACAAAAAAAGAAAGAAAAATAACAGGTGAGGCCCAAATAAGATAGGATGTGGATAATACATATCCCATGCTCAATGCTTAAAAAAGGAACAATGTTTTAACTAATGTGTTAATAATTTTCTCAACAAAACTAAACATGATCTGGCAATTGAAAATTAAGGTAGAAAATAATATTTATCATTTGCATTATGCTTCAACTGGCACCAAACCAATATAACTAACCATCTGAGGACAAACCAAGGACAACGATGAAAGTAATTCAGCATGCATGAGCAGTAAACCAAGAACAAAAAACTAGAGATTATTTGATACAGTAATTATTTAGGGATCACCTCAATGTCTTCACAGCTTGCGTCTAATGGCATTATACTGTCAACAGCATGAGAATCTAGGCCAATGACTGCTTGCAGTTCATACGCACGTTGCTGCAAATCTGTTGAGTGGGATGCTGACATTTCTTCAATCAACGATTGACACTAATGAGCAAGAGAGACCCAAGATAAAAAAAGGGCAGAGAGAGAGAGAGAGAGAGAGAGAGAGACAGACAGAGAATTATCAGTTTGCATATTCCTTCATAACATCTGGAACGGAATAAATAGAATAAAATTGCAACTACTTGAACAGTGGATACTATATGAAAAGATCAGAAACAAAGACTTTAGCTTTTGTAACATTGAGCATCCATTGATGCTCTAAGACATTACATCATTCAATTGGAAAGGTGATCATAAAGAATTACCAAGACATATATGCTAAATTAAGTTAAGGTAGTCACTTGAAATTTAGGATTGATAAATGGATTTTCATTCCACTACGACGGGATTTTTACCATAATGTTTTACTACTTAAAACAAAATCCATAGAACCTTTATGTAGGGGTTCCAAGTTCATTTTACATAAATGTCAATTAGTTTGAGTAAAAAGATTAACCCAAAAATTTCATGCTAACCATGTATAGCTTGAATATTGTTTGTTTACTTAACATAATGAACTTCTTACAACCATGAATAAGGCATGGCGAGATAGATGATGATGATGATGATGATGCTGTTGATAGAACAAGAGACAGAAAAATGATGATGAATGTCAGTAGAACTATTGCGATGAGGGATGGCAATGGAGAATGGAGTCTACTGGTGATTCCTTCAAGATAAATATTAAAATGAATTTTATTCGGTTAAACATTGCATGAAGGAGAATCAAGTACATGCTCTGTTTCCTTTTCTCCCTTTATCTGCATTAAACCTTTAGCTCTCTAAAGTAATGTGCAGCAGAGATAACAGGGAAGAGGGAAAGAAGCTACTCGTTTAACTACTTGATGGCTTGGTTGAAGCTGGACATCATAAACTGAATCATAGCTTGGCCCAAACACTTGTTTTTGCTTTGAAAGGCTAAGAGTCTTTCACATAAAAGGAGAAGCAGCTTATCAAACGAAGTACAAAAGTGATTATTTTACACATAACTGGTAAAGGTTGTGTTTTATATTACTGACATAGGGCAGAGAAGTATGATATATCTATCCTATGCAAGGGTTCAAGTATAGTGGAAAATGTATTAGAAATAAGATTGCACAGTTCAGAATTTAGTACCTAACTGAAACCAATTAGACTTAGTATTATTTTTAGGTGCGAGAAAACTTTACTTCAGCACTTGTAATTTTCACGGCAAAATATTTATTATATACACAACAATTCAGTTTCATTTCCAACCATCCTTTAAGACCAAGTTTCACCGTATATTTCAGAGCAAATAAATTGAGACACTGCAATCAAGAAAGGTACACAGCATAATTTAAAAGAGGAAAGTGTGCTGAGGAAAATGCAACAGCATATCAAGCATCACTTGAGAGTTCAACCTTCACAGATTGCCTGATCATGGAATCACAGCTTGTTCCTCTGACAGGAATCACAAAACAAAATAGAGATTTGGTATTCCAGCAACCAAGATTAGATTTAAAATCAGACCTCAAATGTACAGCTCAGCATGAATACATTTGACTAAAATGATAAAGACAGCAAACCGAGTCAAAAGAAAAAAGAGCATGCCAATGCATGAGACTCCTGCCTGGTAAATTTTAGAATGGTTAGATATTGCAGCCTTACCCTCGCTCCCACCCACAAACCTGTCAAAATTAATAAAATGGGCATGCCAATGCACGAGACTCCTGCCTTGTAGACATTAGAATTGTTAGATACTCCAGCCTTACCCTAGCTATCACCCACAAACCTATCAAACTCCCCCCATCACTGGCAGCCTGTTCAGCTGACCTCAGAGGATTCCAGTCACCCAGCACAGCATGTTTCAATGGTTGTAAATCTTTCAAAATTCAACTTATTTTGAGAGAAAATCATTAATTATACAGTTGATTCTAATTTTACTGATAAGCAAGACAATAGGATCGACCTTAATAGAAAAAAAGAAACTACCATGTCTATTCTCACCACTCTCTGTCCATACTTTTTATCTTAGAAATTTACTTTATAGAGGCTTGTTACACTGGAGGTGGTAAACAAGCTGTGCCAAGTATAATTGTGTATGAAACCAGACCATGCCAAGCCGCTCTTTAGTGGCCCGCAAGCTTTAACGGCACAAGGAACAGCCCCATATCTTAAATATACACACATTTACAAATGGGCATCCGATGACTACTCCTCCCTTTCTTTTAGAAAAAATCTAATTACCAAAATACGCATCCCTTAAAAAATCTATAATACCCCCTTCCAACCCATTATCTTCACCAAAATTCTCTCTACTCTCCAATTCTCATTCTTCTAACTGATATAATATTTCACCCAAAGTTGTTTATTTGTTATAATTTGAATTCATTTTTATCTGTATAATTAATAACTAATTTGTGCAATAAGCTTATTATAATTATTACTCATAATATTTTTCATTTTGATGGTGAAGAAGATTAGGATAACTATCTGAAATTCCTGTACCTATTACCCTGCATACTAACGAGAGTTCTGAAATATCAAAATGACAACCTATCCACAATATGTTACTCCTGCAACCTCTAGTCGCACACTTGAAAACATTCTAATAATGTTTGGCAACTTTTGAAATTAAATTAGTTACAGGCAGGAAATGGTTGCTCGTGAAAAAATGTAAAAAAGACACTTGAGAAAGTTTTGAAGATACCAAGCATATGAAATACCACATGGAAAAACATAAAAGATAATAATTATCATCAATTTAATGTGAACTAGCATTTGCAGGTGATGCAAGGCTAAAATAAATCAGAGGAACTTATAGAATATATCATTCACTCAAAAAGCCCATTCCTCGAACCAGAAGATCCAAATTCGAAAAATATGTGCAAAGGTGCTTTAAACCCAGGTTTGTGAAAATGTTTCAACATAAAATCCTACTTGTCTTTCGTAGAGTTTAAACAAGATTTAATTTTTGAAATAACAAAGATAAATTCAAAATTTTCCTTAATTAGTGCTATTTGGACATCAAATAGTAATCTCTCATATATTTATGTGATCGGAACATTAGATTAAAAAAAATTAGGAATCACAACAAAGGAGATTGATTTAAAATTTGTTAGCATCCACATTCAACCTCTTTAATTACGAAAGCAATGAATGTTGTTTGAAATTAATATGAAAATTTTAAGGTTTTTTTATTACTTTGATAATGCTTCGAATAATAATCTTCTTTAGCTTTATTTAACCACAATTTCCTCCAATCCTCAATGGTAGATTATTTTAGACAAAATATGCATGTCATATTACTAACCTGCGTGACAATAATATTTGGCGCGATTTATTCCTTAATAATATAGAAATTAAAGAATGTTGTTCTATTTATTAAAAAATATTTTCCTCCGGGAGCAATTGTTCAAGGCCTTTTGCAAGCAGAACAACCTCAACTAGTAGGAGGATGAAGATCAATTGACCAAGCAGTTTAAACTCCACAAATGAGATCTTGGGCACAGCATATCCTTTTTGTAATGTTCTAACTATCTTCCACAATGAATACGTCCATTGGTGAAGCATATTACAGAGACGTACTGAAAGATGGTAGAAATAATAAAGCATTTTTTTAAATTTATTTTACCACTTGTGATTTTGCAGGTACACATTGTGCATCCAATTAAAACCAACTGTTGTCAATTGCTAGACCAACTGTTGTCATTTATTAAAACCTTTGCATAATACCAGCAAGATTATGATTAATGAAACATCATACTAGTAATAAAGATAAATATCAAATTTAAAAATAATAAATGTGACCAAAAATCAAATATATAAAATTTAAAATATCAACTTATATTACATAAATAAATTTTACGACCCATGCGAATGAAAGTGGGGTGCCCATCTGCCTTGAAGAATTATATACAAACATAAGGATGAACGATATTGATAAAGAAGTACAGCAACCGGTGCAGTACAGCCTGCACACTATGTACAACTTGTAGCACCCCAATCAACAGCAGAACCATCCATACCAGTTGCCAAAGACAACAGAGGTCATCTTCCCATCAACCAAGATACATTTTTCCACATACGGAGTCGACATGGATCACAATCAGCCAGTTTAACATTGACTAAATTATTGCATTACTTGCAGTCTCACCATATTGTCAATTGCAATAAATCCGAGTTATATTGTCAAGTGCAATAAATCTGAGTTTCAAATTGAGTGCTGGAATGCCCGTTTTGAATATTGGCAAAATTAAGACAAGAATTCAAGCACCCACACAAGACAACGAACTTACGTAACTCATTGTAATTAAAAGAGTACAACTATACAAGTGATAAAAACAATACGACCATACTCTTCTCACCAACAACTCTCAGCTCTCTGGTGAACACACGAATCCCCCAAATTTGGACACTAGGCTGATAGTTCTAGTTGTGTTTAGTGCTACACTGCTAAGTATGTTTGATGTAGTTTACTCCCTTGCACACTCCTCAATATGTAGATACAAACCTCATCTACAGGGTTAATACACAAGTGTGACTTCCAGGAGCATTAAATAGGTCATTAACCATGATACATGGTGTATTCTCTTGTCAAATCCCATGGTAGCAATGATACTAGTAATACTTCCATGTAAAAACATTAACAAGAGCAGATGAATGAATGAACCTCCATAATTAGAAGTAATGGAGTAGGAATTCTTTAATTGTTACAATAGATTTGTAGACTAGGTCATCTACTCCGTTTTAAATTTAAAATCTTTCGATCCGGTCCTTTTATATTTCTCCTGTCATTGAGTTAAAACCAAAAAATATTGGTTCCATTGCTAATATTTCCTCACGTTTTTTATGGCTTTACGAGTCCAACGAGCATATATTACCTATGTTTGTGTAAAGTATAAATCCCAAAATATCATTCTAATGATAATTAATTTAATTAAATAGATAAAGTTTTGAGATCAATTCAGATTCTTGGTCAAAAATTGTTTCGAATTGAAATAAGTTATGCTAAGCAACACTTGACCTATGCTTATGCATATTTTGCACAGTAAGGATGCGATTGATGAATGCTTCTTGAGCACTCATACTCATTGTAAACTGATTGGTCACGCCTGATTTGTACCCGATTGACCTATGTGCACGTCTGGGACAAAATGTTGACATATGATGTGCACCTGATAGAAGCTAGTGCATGCTACGGATTGTGACCTAGTGTCTAATCAACGCCTGATCGGCGCACATGAGCCAAGTTTCTATAAATAGGTCCCTCGACCAATTTTAGGTCATTTTGGTTGGAATTCTAATAGAGGAGAGAGAAATAAAAGTAGCAAAGATGGAGAAGAAGAGGGAGAAAGGAAAAGGAGTAATTAAAGGCGAAAACAAATATCTTTTACTAGAAATTAAGTGAAGGCAAGTACATTCAAATATTTCTTTCTTTGTCAATGTACATTTCTGATCTCCTTAAACATTTATTATTGCAAATGCTCATCATGTGCTATTTTCATACATAAACTGATTATACTTTGCATGCATGTATTTCCACTCTCATTTTATCAAGTTCTATGATATATATATCTTAAATCCAAGCACATCATATTTAATTGCTGAATTTATGCAACAATGTTCATACATGCCTTTAAATTATATTTAATACTCTCATAAGTCTTCAATTTATAAATATATGCTTCTGTATATCTTGAATTACAATATAATTGCTTATGCATGTTTTCTATGTTAAAGGAATTTATGAAATTATACTAATCATGTTAATTTCTTGTAATTTCTATAATAATAACTTCTATAGATTCATAAATTATATAATATAGTTCCTATATGTTCATGTTTTACTACATATCATGTATTTGAAGGAATATGAATGAAAACTCTATATAAGTTTTGATAATAAAAGTATTTTCTCTGATATATAAAAACTAAGAAGTATTTTGTATTTGACTAGTATTTTTTAGTTTAATTAAGTATGGACCATTGTAAAAAATTAACAAAATATATTTGTATATGTCCTAACATAATATTACTAAATCGAAGGTCAAACATATCATTCACAAGTCAGAAAAGCAGTGTTTAGCCCCGTCTATACGTTTATATATTGACAACCCACCTACAGATCATAAATAGTATCATATGGCCTTTGGTTATACAGAAACAATCATAACCCGAACTTTAATATTTGTCATTTATTGGTAAGGTTATCACTGATCCTTAATCCCCTTTTCACATCTGGGTAAGAGTTGAGCATGCTTTATGTATTTATACATTTTTGGCATGATTTATGATATTGTGCAGATCTGGACAAAATTTGTCTACTGAAAATTGGTTTTAGCACGAATTATCGAAAAATCATGATAACGGCATTTTCAAACTTTCAATCATGACATAATTCCAGCATGTTTCTTGTCATATATATCCATATATGAAATTATTTAGGCCTTCCAGAACAATCAGCTCACACCTACCTTCTTTCCCTAATCTTTCTAATTAGAGAGCTCGAGCAAAGTTTCAGGTGATCAGGTTTTGAAGGAAGGTGGTTCGAGATATAGTTTTGGGGTGTTGGGACGTTTTAATGTATTAACAGAAAAGAAAGCTATAGTTTTAAATTGATAGTTTCAATTAAATTGGTTAATGTTGTAATTCAGATAATGTTGATGTTGTTTTAATGTGAACATTTTAGTATAGATTTTAAACTTTCAAAATTTTGATTTTTTTACTCTAATTGGGATTCAGATGTCTTCTCCTTACATATGATTCAAAGTCAAATAATTGTTGATATTCGAAGCCACTTTCGGGCGTGAATTTTTATCTTGTGGTTTGAATATTAAATTATTATGGGTTGTGTAACGGCATTTGATTTGTAGTTCACATCAGATGTTTATATTGGGTTCTAAGTCGATGGAATAAACTATTGTTAATTATGGATCTGAAAGATAAAGTTTAATTTAAGATAGCTATGGATAAAAAGAAAAGAAAATAGTATATATATTCGGTTTGGGATGTGACATAAATCATATCAAAAAATAATTGTAAGAAGAGTATCTTATTTGATTTGAAAATTTAAATTTTACTAATTGGTTCATAATGGTTGAAAGATGCTTGTTGGACAAGCAATACCTAGTTCACACCTGGACCATGAGGAGGAGTACCTCGCCATTATGGCAAGAATGGTGGACGTGATGAAATCAATAGCCCTAAGACTGCAGAATCCATAGCTGCGATCGTGAATCCAAAGGTAGCAATGATAGCATACAATTGCTTCACAAATAAGTGGATGCTGAAGTTTACGAGAGACCCATATCCCACGAAGGCGGAGATTTAAATCCGGTAGATTTCTTTGATAAAATTTGCTGTCTAGAGGAAAAGAAGATGGTGTTTGCCTCGTACAAACTCAAAGGAGAGACATATCATTAGTGGTCGATGAAGAAAAGGATTCTGGGACTAGAGAATGAGCAAATCTCATGAGATGTATTCGTGGAGGCATTCATATAGAAGTATTTCCCAACAAGTTTGAGAGAACAGAAAGAAGAAATTGCCCGACTATAATACGGAAATAGGACCATGGCGGAAAATGACACTGAATTTACGGAGCTTGCTCATTATGCATCGCACATTGTCCTAGATGAGACGAGAAGAGCAAGGAAATTTTCACAATTGCTGAACAAGACTATTCACAAGCAATTGGTGACATAAACATTAAAAATGTATGGATAAGTGTTGAATCAAGCCCTGTTGTTTGAACAAGAATTAGAGATTGAAAAATTTTTTTGAAAAGAAAGCCACAAGCC
>JAOVVI020011436.1:0-12649 GCA_028571085.2 Nepenthes alata | reverse complement strand
TTTATGCTCATCTATTTATCTTATCATAAACTATATGAATTAGAATTGACGACGGCTTTTGATGGTAATAAAAGTCGGGTCGTCATAACCATTCTATCTGGAGGAGAAAAATTATAACAGAGTGAGCCGAAACTCAACAAGGTACCAAAAACATGCAATATAAATCATGAATGCGATAACATAGAGTAATAGGAAATACTGAGGTTTATTACGGATGCCGATTCCGAAGTCCAAGTCTGATATCAATTTTCAAATTTGTTGTTGCAATAATGTGTGATGTTATGATGCACCGTTGGCTGCTTGTGGTTGGGCATTGAGCCTGTGATATGTTATATCTATAGTCCATCGTTGTTTTCTGATTCATGCTGGTCCTGCTGGGTGTGTGGGGCTGCATCATCGATGGTGACCGTGCCTGGTCTGTGGAAGAATGCTACGGGATAAGCTGCTGGGGCCGAGGCTCAGCTTGGGTGTGGCTTGTGTGCTGGATATTTTTGGGTTGGATTAAGGTGCCCTCTGATCGGTTTTGACAGCTCCCTTGTTTCGATAATGCTGTTCGTGGATTGCAATTTAGTGGTGGGGATTTCAGTTGGTCGTGTAACTTGAGTATGGAATATGTGACTGTATGAGCACTGCCGTGTGGGTGCCACCTCATTGCTTCTTTCTTGGCAGTCTACCTGTAGAGAGCTGGGACTGTGCATGTTTGCTGAGGCTATTTGGATTTCCTATGCTGCCACCTTTATCGGTAGCTCGAAGGAAAGTGATGAACGGATGCTGGATGCTGATGCTGAAACTGTAGTAGAATGCTGGGTTTCTCATGCTGGACCAATGGGTATTGGGTGCAGCAGTCGAATTGCAAATTCTCTGATCTCGGTTACAGTATTATTTGCCTTTTGTAAAATTGTGTTGGCTTTCCTTTGATGATTAGTGTCACTTTGTTGGACTTTTTTATTTTTTTTTGTGTGATCGGCAAATGCCATCGGGTCTATAACTAAATTGCAAGTCGGAAAAACACTTGGAATTAAATTATAGGTTTGTATATTTTTTTCTTTTTAATACAATTGACTTACTTATAAAAAAAAAAGAGATATCAATTTTCAAAGTTCATTGTTGGATGCAATTTTCAAGAATACAACATTTTTATATTTTAAAGGAAACTTCTGAAGTACAAAGCGCTCAACGTTAAAATCCAAAATTCACATTACATTATCTATTTTTGAACTTCTTACACAGTATTAAATTTCTGAAGTTCATAATACCATATCATTTTCTTTATTCAGAGAGACCTAGACTAGTAGACCCTACCAGCCAAGGGGGAGAGTAATCAATGGTAGATTGTATTCACTTCACACAATTAAAGGCCATAGTTCGATAATCATATCCATTTTCATTTCCATTCAAAATCCAAAGTCCACAGTTCCATATCTCTATCCTCTCTTTACATCTTGAGGAGGGGCGGATCATGTATCACTCAATGGACGGAGTTACTCTTGATTACTACCGTAACATTCTAAGGCAGGCCGGAGAACCTTATCTAACTACTTCATAGTTTTAGGTCCGAAGTACTTATTCAAGGTTCAAACAAAATTTATCATACTTTCAAGGCCGATTTCATAGTTCACACAATCCATGCTCCGGTCAATATTCAAAAGACCTTCACCCTTTTAACATTTTAGTTTCCGTACAGGATTTTCATGCAAAGTAGTCCGGTCATAAAATGAACAAAAACATGGGCCAGCATATAAAAATCAATGTGGAGAGCTATATTCATGCAAGACAATTCCGGTTGTAATTCGAACAATAAAGCACGTGCTAAACATGAACCAGAGTCAGGAATTTACAAAACGTGAAACTTAGTTTAGATTCATGCATGTATCGTGATGAAACTTATACTTGTCAAAATAATGCTATAGAAAAAAAATTCCGAAGTATACTTGCATTAAAACTATAATACAATTTAAACTTGAAAACGGAGGTACAATTGCCTGATTTCCAAATTCTTTCACCCCAACCGACCTAAAGCTCCCTCTTCCTCTTCGCCTCTTACTTCTTCTTTCACGGACTTTCTAATTTCTTTTTCAGATTAGGTGCTAGTATTTATAGAGGATGGCTAGGTGGGAGTTGGTGGGGTAGGTTACCTACTTATACTTTCTTTTTTGTTTTTCTAGAAGGTCAGCGGGGTAGGTAAGAATGGTTTACCTTCTCTGGGTAGTTGGAAGGAGGTCAACGAAGTAGGTAAATCTATTCCAACTGAAGTCAGCCTTGATCCAATTCCAATCTATTCCAGTTGCTTTTCCATCCTCATAGTCTCCGAAAATCATGACTCAAATTTTTTGTCAACAACCACAAAATTTCGGTCAACATTTCATCCTCAAATTTTTCGGTCAACAACCTCATAATTTTGGTCAACATTCCAAAATTTTTGGTCAACATTACATCCTCAAATTTCCATCCTTCATCGTCCTTCATCAACTTCAGCCTTTTCCTTATCATCATCAACTTCGGCCTCCATCACACACACCATCAACTTCAGCCTCCATCACACACACCATCAACTTCGGCCTCCACACTAACACCATCTCAACCGGCCTCCTCAACCACACCATCAACTCCGGCCTCCACTCCATCAACTTCGGTCTTCTCCTTCTCAACCCCGGCCATCTCATTGCTTAAATTTTAATTCGTCTTTTACAAGGCCTAATTATCATGTTACTTTTAAGATCGGGATCTCACAAAACCAATGATTTCAGATCCTTTGGTTCAGAGCCTATTACGGTGCAGAGTACCAAAACACCTATGATTTTAGATTCTTCGATTCAGAGCCTATTGCGGTGCAGAATACTAGAAAACCTATGATTTTAGATCCTTAGTTCCTGATTCAGAATTCAGTTCGGAATCCATATTTTAGAACCTTAACGTAGTTCTCAATTCAGGGTCCATATACCATAATATTAATCTAGTTCTCAGTTCAGAATCAATATATTAGACCTAATTTAGAATTCGGTTCAGAATCCCTATTTCAGAACATTTAGTTTCCTTTTAAATCTGTTATCCTCCATACTTTACATCCCGAGGTCGGGATGATTTTTGTTCAATTTATCCTTTACATACCCTCCATAATTTACATTCCAAGGGTAGGATGATTATTATTTGATTTATTTATTTATAAACCCTCCATACTTTACATCCCGAGGGTAGGATAATTTCTGTTCAGTTCAATCATTTACAAACCCTCCATACTTTACACCCCGATGGCAGGATGGTTTCTGTTTACTTTAGTCTTTACATTCCCTCCATACTTTACATCCCGAGGGCTGGATGATCTCTGTTCAGTTTAATTCTTTACATACCATGCATACTTTACATCCTGAGAGCAAGATGGTTTATTTAGTTCAATTAGCTATATTCTAGTACAGTTCTGAAGCCTATTATTCAGTATTTTGATGCATTAACCTAACGATGATCTTTAAGGAGAGAGTTTGGCTGACTTCTTTTCTATTACTTGGAGATTCGAGGCTGCATCGAGGATTACCTCTGGTAGCTGAAATTGGTGTAGAATCAGAGGCATACCGATTAATGCTCATTATGAGCTGCCTTAGGATTTTCGGGCTAAGTATAATGATGAATAAAGATTACATGAGACTGATTAACGATGTGGTTTCCAAAAAAGTGAGTTTGGTTATGAAAATGTTAGATCGGGCACGTGATTCTTTAAGAGTTTGAAGGTGGTTCGGTTATGAAGAAACAATTGGTGTTCTCATGGTATATGGCTTTCTTTGGTTTAGCTGAATCAAATAAGCAATTCGACAAGTATTTCTTCAGTATAGTAAAGTCCAGGGATGTTTGGCTTAGGGATGATTAGTATTCACAAGGATGAGATAGATGAAGGTAATCTTCATGGACTTAAGGGTACATCGATTGGCCATTTTGTTTGGGTTGATCCCTGATGGGTCTGATAAATTATGATAGCATGTAATATTTTGAGAAAGGATGAAATTATGTGAATTTTGCACTGTAATTGGATCCTACCCTCAACCTAAGTGGGGGAGGAACTTGCGATTTGGATTTGTTTTGCCCATAGCCAAAATTAGTCGCTAAGGTCTTCACCTTGAGGAATTGTAGGAGTTGTCCCATGAATTTGAGAATTAAAGAAATATGTCACAAAGAAGAAATGAGATGTGAAATGAGGCATTTTGAGAAAACTCTAGGATTATATCGTGTGGATGGTTGACCTTATAGTAAGTAAAGGAGGAAGTCCATAGTTAACGTTACCCCTACCGTAGGTCAAAGAAGTAATTAAGGTTTCCATGCGATAAATTTGTGAGTACTACTATCAAAGATAGTTTTTGTCTAATAATTTTAAAAAACAAATAGATGCACCACTAAACAAGGGCGATCGTGTAAGATTGTAAATGGACCCTTGAGCTGGGAAATAATGTAACTATATTCGAAATATTAGAGCCTTGAAGTGTTGAAATAAGATGTCCTTATGGTTGTATTTTAGGACAATTAGAATGACCCACTTGTTGTAAATTATAAAGGATATGTTCGGTTTTTATTAGTAGACTCATCGATAGGCCAGTAAGATGTTGAGAGCACTAATATTTGGGTTTGAAATCTGAGTGATAAGGTTGTACCAAGTTTTAAGGAAATAGATATGATTGAGATTTTGATCTTAGAGATTCTGTGATAAATTGAGGATTGTAGAATGGTCGTGTCAAAATGTAATTGAATGTGATTAAAAAGAGTTAAAAATGAGTGGCCATGTATTTCAAAAAAAATACATAAGTATTTGATGACTTTTTGACAAATCATTCATTCTTGTTAATATGGATTCTGAATTTTTGAGAAATGTCGGTTTGAGGACATGCCAATGAAAGAATGAGAATGTAAGGTGCTTTGTCTTTGAGGTTTATTTGTGAATGGAGGCTTATGTCAAAAATCTTAGCCAAGCCCAGAAAAATGTTGGGTATTAGGCTAGATCAAATATGATGATAACGTGTAACTGTATGCATTATAGTTAGATGAAACAATCAGAGTTGCGCAGCAAAATTGAGGTCAGCCCATGTATCTTAAGGATAAATTCAAGGTTCTTAAAGCTTAACGTGAATGAAGATTAGAAATTCGTTTGAGGTTTTGAAGAAAACAATGAAATTGCGCTACTTTTGGGATGTTTAAGGTTTCCTAGGATTGGATAGGAAGCATGGGATATTGGGAGATAAGATAATACATTTGCATAAGGCCCCATAGGATGAGTCTATGATCATGGATGTGGCATAGAATCGTGAAGAAGAACACCAAAAGGATTTTTCCCTAATTGTAATATTAAGGTTCGTCAAAGTTCGAGGACAAAATTTTTATAAGTGAGGAGAATGTAATATCTCGAATATTTGTATTCGATTTAATTTGGATTTATTTATTTTTGGATAATTTGGTGTGATAAAAAAATTAATTAATTAAATATTATGAAAATTTTAGAGTATATTTGAAATTGTTGGGCAGACGCCCGGAGTGTGCCCATTCGATCGCCCAAGTATCGATTTAAATTTTCGGATTAAAAGAAAATGTAATATATATATATATATAATATAACATAATAATAACGTAATAATAATAATAATAATATGGAGGCAGAAGGAAATATGGAGAAACAGAGAAAGAGGGCATCGGACGAGGGCTTTGTGAAAGAGAGAGAGAGAGAGGAGGAGAACGGCACCGGGGTCGGTTGCGCATGGGCCGGCGACGACCGCGTGGGGAGGCCCTGTGGCCACCGTGGTGGAAGCGGCGGCAGCTCGTAGGCTTCGCAAGGGCAGCTAGAGGCGGCGCAGCGGCTGTGTGTGGGGAGCAGCTGCGCAATGGAGAAGTGCCCAAATGAAGCTCTCCGGGTTCGATTCCGGCTTTGAGCTAGCTGGGAAAGTTGTAGAACGAGTCGAGGCAAGTAACCTCATACCCTCCTTTTTCATTTGTGTGCTCTTTTGCTTTATTTTTTTTGGGTATCCTCATTCCGATACCCGATTAAATTTATATTTATTGATTTTTATAATCTAAGCATGAATATATGTTAATTTAGAGACCTAATTTATAGTCTAAGTTTGGTTTCGGTCGACGCAAACCCTAACCTACATGCCGAGCATGGATTTCCACGGGATTTTTGGAGCTTTTGATTATTTTGAGACTAGGATATGATTATGAATAATATGGGTAAGTTAATTTGTTGGTTAGGTATCCAAAATTGTGGTTATTTATGGATTTTCGTTGGCGAAGCAAGTGACTTGCGCCCGGACACTATTTAGGCTCCGATTTGAGGATTAGTGTATAAATGGACTTGAGATTTTAGTTACCTATCCCTTGGGTTTGATAAATTACCCGTTGGATGTTCATAATTTTGGGAATTAAGAGATTTGTTCACTTGAGCACTTTTCACCCGAGCACTTCTAATGATATTTTGTGTACTTCTTCCACGTTCCGATGTTGACCAAGTGATATGAATAATTATGCAAGTTCAATTATTTAATTTGGAAGTTTTGGTGCATCAGATGGTAAGGAAATTTGCATCCAGACGTTTCCAAGTCAAATGCTTCTCTCTGGTAAGAAATCAGAATCTCTGCTATGTCTCTTATCCTTGCATATAAGTTAAGCTATGGAAGTTATGAAAATACTTAAGGTATGAAAAGACGTAAATCCGCAAGCAAAATAATAAGATACGAATATCTGAAGGAAAATTCCACATTATGGAATATGATGAATTTGATCTCACAGATGGAGAAATATTGTGAAAGAAGTTTGGTGGAACCATTTCGCAAGAGAACAAGAAATTATGAAACTAGGACCACGAATTCATGTTATGAAGCGTAACATTCTTTCGCTCGCCATAAATATTGCAATGGAGATCTAAGGATACCCTGGCCTGGTATCCTGGCCATTTGTTTGAAGCAGGTGGTATTCCTGGCAAGCCTTAGAAAGTTACAATGGTAATCGAGGATAACTCCATCCATGGAGTGATACGTGGTCCGCCGTCCTCATGGCGTTGTACAAGGAGGAAAAAGAATAAACTATGCACGATTCTTCAGCATTTTCTTTGGCATTCTAGAACAAGAACAAAGGGAGAGAAGAGGAAAACGGGAAAAGAGAAGGAGAGGGAGAAATCTCCCCATTCTGCTCCGATCCAGATAAAAATAACTGTAGATCAGGCTCAGTCAAGTGTACTTTAGACGTTATATACCATTTTTACAATGTTTTAATATATCTGCAACTGTATTTATACTCTAAAAGCTTGTTTCTCCATGTTCTGTATAAATAAAGCTTATTTCTACAAATTATTCGGATATATTTCATGTTTATTTGCATGTGTGACAATATATAGCTTTGATTACAAGAAAAATCATGTATTTGGTACACGATTTATGTCCGAAAGCTTGAGCAAAACCCTAGATGCAAAAATTAAGGATTTTCTGCTTTAAATCCATGGTTCTGCATGTTTACTACAAATTAACCGGATAGATTTTATATTTATGCATGTGTTTGGTATCAATTTCATGTTTGGAATATTTATTGAAACCCTAAGCACGAAAATATGACGGTTAATTTGTAAAAGAGTACTATTTGTATTATGATTTATAATTGAGAAATTTACACAAAACCACACTGTTATGTTTTTGTAGATTTTTGGAGTATTCTGAAAGATTAATGGTAAAATTCTTACTTATTTCTGAAACTTAATAAGTTATATGCTAAGAAAACGAGAGGAGAACTATTTCTGATACTGTTAATTAGGACCCAGGACTGATACGGCCATGTGAGGTTCTCCGGCATGCCTTAGGACATTGTGGTGGTAATCGGATATACCTCCGTTCATAGAGTTATATGTTGTCTGCCCTTCCTTGGGTCATTATTGGAACTGACTCTGGAGGTCAGAAATCCTCCGTTGGCATTGAATTGTGTGCCTAAAAACATAATCGGTCCCTGTTATCGTTCCTATCCCTGGCCTTTGATTGTGTAGCAGAAACACAATCTATTTCTGATTATTCGCCCCCTCGACTAGTAGGGTACGCTAGTTGGGTCCATAGGATATTAAATTAGAATATCTTAAGAAACAAGTGAGATTCAGAATTATTTTATGAACCCCGATACATGTTTAAGTAGAATCATGCTTTATTCTTGTTTACATCAACTGCTTCTGTTCTACTAACTTGATATTAACGTAGTTTTCTACCAAGCATAATTTATGGTTTCCGAGACCTATTTATATGGAAATTATGCTTTCCTCATAATTATTGTACATGCTTCTGCCCATCTGCACTCATGTTCTACATGTAAGCATAAATAATAACTTTTTAGACCTGTTCCTATAGAATCATGCTTTTCTCATACTTTTGTATATGTTCCTATTCTTTGACAGTTTCTAGAATCGTTTGCATTGTGTTCTGCTAATATTTTTGTAATCATTGTGTTATTGTACTTATGCTTTAAATGCAACTGTATCTACTTTACTGTATTATGTTCGACATGAGAGTATTATATTCTGCACATTTTAGTATCTTGCTGGGCTTCGGCTCACTATTTTATTTCCCCCCTCCAAATAAGAATATAGAGAAGATACTGGATGATCTGGCCTAGCTAGAGCTAGCAAGGAAGATCCGGAGCCTTGGAGTTTCTGAAGACTTGGGAATGTGATGATGCTACTTTAAATACCTAAATCTTGAAGGAGGATTATGTATAATTGGCTATGATATGTATTATATTCTGTCAGAATTGCATTTATACTTTCTTAAGTTTCTATTAGGGATGTAGTTGCTTCTGCTATATGTTTTCTGATTTTAGAATAGGTCCTAGATGGCATCTCTCATCTAAATTCTGGTATAGTGGATAGGGTTGTTAAATTAAAGCCATGGATGGCATTTGTGGTCCAATGAATGCGTATTGTTGGAGAATTGTGATATTTGGTTAGTTGTGTGCTTGTACTGGTCCTATAATTGTGTTGTGGTCATATGTCTGAGCTTTTGATATTGAGTATACTCTGTACAGGATATTTATTACAGAATTTATTTTGGTTTTTGTCCTATTTTAAATTGAACTTTGTCAAAATTTTAACAGGATTTACTAATTTAAATTTATGATTCTATTCTGAATTTATCTAACAGAGGGTCCTATAGGGATTAGGATCCGTTCCGTCATAGCATGGGTAATCATATTCTAAAGTCAATTTATGTAAAAGCCCCAAAAATCAGTCGGTGAAAGTATTTGGGTGCAAGGCTAGGGTTTAGGTGCAAAATACCGATCAAAACTAGGAAATCGAACATGAACTCCACATATATGCTTGTTCAAAACATGGGCAATACGACATATAAACTTAATTGGATATTAGAATGAGGATACCCAAAGAGAATGCAACAACAAGTACAAATAACAAAAGAAGAGGATATGGGTGTACTTGCATTTACCTGATCTATCACTTCTCTAACTAGCTCCAAGTTAGATTCGAACCCAAGAGCTTCGAGCCCACCTCTCTCTCTTTTCCCTCTCTCTCCCCTCTATGTGGGATATTCAAAAAATGTGTCCCAAAAACTCTCACAGGGTTTTTATTTCTTACGTAGGTACTCGAGCGCTAGCTAGAGCCCATCAGGGGCTAGCTTGCCCAAAACAATGCCTACCCTGAGAGCTCAAGTGCCCGGCAAGCACTACAGCACTAGCTTGGATGCCCATGGCACTGACCGAGGCTCCCGATGAGCACCCCCTGACTGAGACCTCCTACTGCTCCCAAAAAAAATATTTTCATATGGATTAAGCCTAATATTGATTATATTAGCTTAATTACTCATAATTACGATATTCAAAAATTAGTATGTTTATGACCCATGCCCGATGCATGACCGAGCCCCCTCTCGAGCACCGATTCCAGGGGCGGGGAACCTGAAGTGTACCCAAAGTGTGCTCGAGTGCTGATTCCATGGAAGGGGCGCCCAAAGGGCACATGATGTGTGCTCGAGCACTAGTACGGCTATTTAAGTGTGTGTGGCTTCTTTCTTCCGTCATTTTGCACATATTCGAGAGAGAGAAGAGAGAGTGTGTGTGGAGAAGAGAGAGAGAAGGTGTGAGGTCCTGAACCCAAAACATGATAATTTAAGGGTAATTAAAGTAATAATAATCAAGAAGAGGCTGAACATGCACGGAAGAAAGAGTTTCGGAAGTAAAAAGTGTGAATGCTGGCTGTTGTATACTAATCCGCCACACAGCAGTCGGGCGCCTGTTGCGCGCTCGAGCATGGCAATAGGCGCCAAATTCTAGTAAGGGCATGCTCATTGGGCACCTGCCGCACTCTCGAGTGAGGTCCTAGTAGAAACCCTGTGCTCGCCATGCGCTCGCTGGGAGCTCAAGCGAGGCCCGGCAGAATCCCTGAGCTCGCCGTGCGTTCGAGCGTCGATCACGGGCCCAGTCACGTGGCTCTTTTCTCCTGCGTTTTAAATGGGAAATAAGGGTGTTGGGGTTTTATTTTCAGCAAACCAACGACAACAACGAATGAGAGAAGAGAGGAAGGAGAGAGAAGAGAAAGAAAAGGGGAAAATTGGTCGTCCAGTCTCGAACCAAGTCATGATAACTATAGATCGAGCATAGACAAGTGTACCTCGGACGCTATTTCCCATTTTTACTACTTTTCTATACCTAAAAAATGTTATTTATACTCTAAAAGCATGTTTCTCTATTTTCTGTATAAATAAAGCCTATTCCTATAAATTGTTCAGATAGATTTCATATTTATACATATATACTACAACATCTAGGCTTCAATTTCATGAAAATGTAGGTGTTAAGTGTCCGTTTATCGTACGGAAGTTTTGACAAAACCCTAGGTACGAAAATGAAGGGGTTTTAATGATTTTTACCCATAACTTCTGTTGTATAAAAGTTAATTGGTACTGAAATGAAGCCCTGGTATAAATTATTTCTGAAAATTTTATACGAACTTTTACCTATAAATTACTGTGGACTTCTGAAGCAAAACTGAAGGGTTTTGAGCTTATACTATATATTTTGAAACAACTCTGAAGGATTTCTAACTATCTCTGTATATTCTGAAACAAACCTGAAGGGTTTTAGACCATCACTGTACATTCTGAAACTGACTAAAGAGTTATTGTGAAACTCTAACTGATTTCTAAAATTGAAAGGGGTTTTTTGTTATGAAATAAAAAGGAAAAAATATTTTTGATAATGTTAATAATGACCCGTGACTAAGATAGAGTCAGGTTAGGTTCTTCGGTATGCCTTAGAACGTTATGGTGGTAATATAGGATAACTTTGTCCATAGAGTTATATGTAGTCCTCCCTTCCTCAGGGCATTAACCTAGAGGGTAGTTTACTATTTTCGACCGGTATACTGTATTGAATCCTATGAGAAGGGATGTCCCACGAGACGGGATGACTATTTTTGACCTTAGATTGTGTGGAGTGAACACAATCTATCCTCGATTATCCGCCCCCTCCGCTAGTTGGGTCTATTGGTAGGGTCCTTTACTGATAAAAAAGGGTTTTCTATAACTCACTAATTTGATATAAAATTCTAATTTCTGACTTCTGTTTCCTGATTTCTGATTTACAAAGCTTGATTTCCTTATATTGAGTCTTCTCTACTTTCATGTACTGTTCTAGTACCATTATGAGAAAGTACTTTCTTGCTACTGTTCATCTACATACATATCCTGCATGAAAGCATATTTTACTACCTTTTGATTTCTGAAGCTTGATTTAATGTCAAATTATGCTTATTCTATTTCCTTAAACCGTCCTGACCTTAAATGCTTTTATGCTTTAATATAAATGCATTACTGTTCTACATTCTGAAACCCACTACATGTTTTAGTATCTTACTGAGCCTCGGCTCACTATTTTACTATTTTCCCCCTCCATATGAGACTGTAGAGCTGGTACCTGACGAGAAAGAGTAACTTAGAGCTTATTCTGAAGACTTCTGAAAATTTGAAGTATTTTGGAGTCGCTGAAAGGAAATAGTTGGATGTAAAGACCTAATTTTGACTCTATATGTATATACCTAATTATGTATATATATGGGTTATGTATAGAAATTATATAATGCATGTGATGAAAAGGAAACTATGCTTCTGCAGGTTTATAGTTTTGCTTCCGCTATATTCATTCTGGTTTCTATATAGTCTTAGTTGGTATCTTTCATCTAGATTCTGATATAGTTGATAGGATTGTTGAATTAAATGTCATGGATGGCATCTGTGATCCTGTGAAAGCATATTGTAGAAAATTTATGATATTTATAGATAGTTGTGTGCTTATACTGGTTCGTATATAGGTCTGTATAGGTTCATATTTTTCTATTTAGCCCAGTTTTAGGGGAAACTCTATCCGTTCTTTTCTAGAACTTTAAGTGAGTCTTGGGCTTCTATTACTGTTCTGAATGACAGAATTAATTGGAAAAAAAAATCTGTTCCGTCATAATTGCTATCAGAGAAATGAGATACCGTAGGAATTGATCGATCAAAAAGCAAAAACATAAGCTTAAATATCTGTATTGAATTCTTGTAGGAATAGGTCGGGGTAGCTAAGGCAACTAGAACTCTTAAGATGTTGGTTCTTAGGCTAGGTTTAAATTTCATTAATTTATTGAATATCTCACCCTTTAACT
>JAOVVI020011434.1:0-10842 GCA_028571085.2 Nepenthes alata | reverse complement strand
CTGTAAACCCTAACAGTTACAAAATACATAAGGAATGCAATCTTCCAAAGGAGCCGTTACCGCCATTAATGCTAACGCTAGGAAGGGAAGTTGGTCTAATAGAGTACTGGAATCAAGCACTCTTGCCTAAGGAAGGAGGCCTAGTCTCTCAACTATAAGAAGCTCATGGAGTCCACACTCCAGGGAACGCATTCTTTCATAAAACAAAACGCTTTCATACCTACTTCAGTCGCTTTCATGCTTACGTTGTTTTTTCCTAAGGAACCCCTTAAAGTTCACACAACGTCCTCTTGAGCTCTCACGCTTACAGGACACCACGCTCTCTTTCTCCTCTGTCGCTACGATTCCCAGGAATCTTGGAATAGGGATCAACGTCCCTCACGAGTAACATTAACCTTTCTCAACTTTAGCTAAATCGTCACCATAAACACTCTCTATCTTTCTCGTCATTTTTTCTTACCTTCTCGATTTTTGAAAGGTTATTTTACTGACTTGAGTGTCAGATTATTTTTGGTGAGATAATATTCTGCCCGCACCTGATCTCTTGTTTGTTTTAATGGTGTGTAGGATTCAGATTAGGCGAATGAAGCCGGATTCAATTACTAACCTGATCTGAACTCGTTCAAAATTTAATTCTAGGATGCATTAGGAACAATATTGGACATTGATGGAAAGATAAAGGATAATGTGTACTCTCATCTAAACTTGAGTAATGTAAAAATTTGAAAGAACGTGCGTGGAATTGAAAGTTGGGACAAGTATATAATTTCTAAAGCTTCTTATACGCTGACTTTGAAAGAAAAAATGGTTATTTGTAATTTTCTAGTAAATCTAAAAGTTTTGATGGCTACTCTTTCAATATAGTTTGATATGTAAATTGTGTTATAATAAAGTTTTAGGGATAGAAAATCATGATTATCATATGTTTATATAAGACCTTATGACATCGACATTTTGAAATATTTTACCTATAGAAATAAATGAGTTATTAGCTAAATTAGATGTATTTTTTAAACAGTTATGTGAAAAAATATTACAAATAGATGCGTTAAAAATATTAAAACAAAATATTATTTTAATCCTTTGTGAAATGAAATGTATCTTTCTCTCATCTTTTTTTGGTATCATATTATACTAACCTATTCATTTGACAAGTGAGATAAAAATTATAAGACCAGTTTAATATCAGTTGATGTATCTTTTTGAAAGATAAGATATCTCCAAAACTTATGCTATTCATATTTTAAACATACTGATTTTGGCATATAAACTAATAAAGTATTGATCATACGCAAATGTGTATGTTGAAATCATATGTACATAATAAAGCTTGCCCAAAAAATTCTATAGTCGAATATCATAATATAGAAGAGTGTCTTGGGTTTTATCGTAGATATTTGGATAGTATAGAAACAAGATTCAATCATAAAGAAAAACATTTTGATGGCAATGAAGTATGGTATGCAGGGTTATTCATATTTTTTTAAATTTGGAAGATCATTAAGTAAATGAGGTATTAAATAGCTAAGCTCTCAATATTAGAGAAGAGTTCAACTATATATTTTGAAAAATTATAAGGAAGTGTAACCTTTTATAGAGTAAAATACTTTATTATTATGATATATGGTAATATACTTAATTATTATGATATATATGTGTTTTAATGAACCATCTATTAATATAATGAATTCTGATATTTGAAGATGAACAAAGAATATGAAAATATTGATCAAGCTCAAGATGTTGATTTTTTAGAGTAGTCTGAATACAGAATAAGTAAAATCTAATCCTGGTAGATGGTTGGATGCATTTTATTAATGCTTACTAAATTTTAATAATGTCTTTTAGCACTTATTATATTTAATAGATTAAAGGAAAAAAGAACAAAGAAATATATTTTATATTTGGTATAAATTTCAATTAGAAGAGTGATTTATTATTCATCATATGTGGCTAATGTGTATAGATTTCACATAGAAATACAAGAAAGAAAGTATAAAACATAGAATAGTGGAGCAATGATGAAGGGGGATGTACACAGTGGGGAGATGGACTACTTTAGATTATTAAGAGAGAATATCAAATTAGAGTATAACGATGGGTAGAAAATAATATTTTTCATTGTGATTGATATAACGTATATAATATGAAAAATGTATAAAAAAGAAACCAAATAAGCTTACAATAATAAATGTTACTTGATTTTTGTAAACTAATTAGCTATATATTTTAGCATGCCAAGATGAATAAGTTCATTACGGAGTAAATCACACATATTTGAATTGATGAGTTGTTAATAGGATAATGTCACATAACTTTTATAATATTTCTACTATAAAGCGATAAATGATTTCTATGAAATATATGTGAATAGTAATGAGTCAAATTCAAAAGCAACATAGATTATGTGTTAGAGTTAACTAATGTGACAAAATCCTTGGCTAGAGTTAATATTGAACCAAAGATTGTAAGTATGGGTTATGTGTGGGTATATCTAAAGATGTATATAAGTCTAATAGTGAAGGTGGTGAGTCATTAACGTGATGATTATTCAATGCCACAATTACACAATGTATAATTAATTGGTCTATTGATGTAGTGATTGCGTACCTATAAATTTAGAACACCTAAGTTCTCATTATGAAAGAAATATTCCTACTCTGCTGTTACATGTGCAATTTTAGCTATACTTTCTTTACAATATATTGGTTCACTTGATTTGGATTTGTGGTTACTTTCATATTTAATATCCACCTTATTTTAAATACTGGTAAGTTTGGTACTTCTTATTTATGGTTTGGGTACTAAGTGAAATTGAAATTTTCTTCATGGGAAAAAGTGTTTTGAAAGCTTTACTTGAACAGTATTGTTGTTGAATTCTCTCTTGGGCCTTATTGACCATTTGAACGTGATCTTATTTTGATTTGTTGGTCATGTGACTTATGTGTACAATTTCAGCAATGTTAATTGTTGCTTTGGAAGTGTGGTTGCTTTTAGGTTGGATTTGCGTTGTAAACATTGTCAAACTCTGATCATTCTTTGCTTTTGGAAGTACTAAGTTATTAGTCTTCAGGTTATTTTCTTATGTTTGTCTTGACTGTGATAATGTCCAATTCTGGGTATCTAACAGGAGATGTTGACTATATGATTGTCTGGCCAAATCCCTTAGGTCATCAGGGATTATTCAGAACAAATTTGGTGTATTCCAAATTTGGATAGTTGGATTGAAACTAATCCAATCAAAGGAATGAGGAATATATTATAGTCAATTAATGTTGAAAACTTGAAAAAAATAAATGATCATATCAAAATTTAATTGGCGTAGAAAGTGAAAGCAAATTCAATAATATATTATAATATTGGGGCAAGAGATTGGTATTTTTTTTACTACTATTATGCTCCCAACATATAAATATATTCTGTTTTATCGAGTTTCATAATTTGTAATCATGATGGATAATTTTTTTCTAATTAAAACAATAATTTTTTCCTTCTTTTTTGTCAAGTAAAACCACCATTTGGTTGTATTTCTTTTTCATATTATTTGGTATACATGATATATTGCTTATGCCTAATTGTTGTATGAAAAATATATATTGCCAAATAAAAATCATATAAATATGATGGTTCAAAAAGAGTTGATAAAAAGATTTTGTACTTAACACTTTGGTTTTTAAAAGATTATTAAAAAAAGTATTAAATGGATAATTAGCAGGTTGAAAATTACCCTTTAAATATAGATATTGACCAATAGAAGTTGTTTCTTATAGAATATTAGAAAAATTAGAAGTTTTGGATAAGTACATATCTAGTCTATATGATTTAACTATAGTGCTGATATCCCTACTATTTTTTGATCTAATGCTCCTGTCAAATTTGAATGAGATTAATGGAATACACATACCATAAAGATTTGATAGAATACAAGTGTTTACGTTTTAGTTGAAACTTTAAGTTATTTATTAGCATGGTTTTTCTATTTTTTTAAATGTTAAGACGTTAATTATCATATGAGTAATATTACTTCTTAGTTTAAAATGTACATTATAAGTGAGAGAAATTTAAAAAATAGAAGTAAATGAAGAATAATTGGCTGTGTCGGCACAAAATGTATTGCACAACTTTTACATGAAATGGCAATATATATTTTTAGTGCAAATCTACTTATGCACTTTAAATATATGTCATACTTTATTATTAGCTAACATTTAAAAATTTATCAATAGCGAAGTGCCCAACCTCCTAAGTAATTGATAAAGCTAACAAATACTTGATATTGTTTGTAAAAGAGAAGAAAATGACAAATGAAAACTAAGTTAATAATGAGTTGGAAGATGCATATCATAAACTCTTAAAATTACATGAGACTCAAGTTAAACAATATTGTTTCAATAACTTAATGACAGAAAATACTTTTTCAATTATTCTTAGCTATAAATCTACTTACATAATAGGGATAGATAAAGGTCCTTGACTAATCATGAATGGCCAGAATTATATAGAAAAGTTTTACAGTAAGATGTCCATAATCTTAAATGATAGTAACACTTGAATTGAGATTAAAGTACAATGTCGATTAGCGGAGTTGCTAAATCAAAGAAAAGCCAAGCTTCATGCTAAACTACTTATCAAGCTAAAAGCTAATCTATATTCTACTATGTGATCCTTAATTAAGAATGTATTATCTATAATGCAAACTTTAAAGATTGTAAGTTTACAACTATTTTCTTAATACAATTTTACTACAATTCTAAATAAAAAATATAATAAAGTTCATATTCACCTCGCAATGTTTTATTCGCGTGTTTCAATTTAAAATGCAGCAATTTGTTCGGTAAATACATAGGAAAACTACCAAAATTAAAACTGCAGAAAGTTATCTTGCCAAGATAATAGATTATAGCTCAAAACACTAATCTATTCTAGATTTTCCTTGTGTAAATAAGGGCATAGCATTTATTTTTGTAGCAATGGATATTCTAAGATAATGATGGTGTTGATTTTTTACGCTTCAAATGGGATGGCATTCATGGCTTGTGATGGTGTGGCGTTATTGTGCATGCGTTTGTGTGTGGAAGCTTTGGTCAGGTTTTTGTCTACCTGAATCTGTTTGGGTGGTGTGGTTGTGTACTCCTGAATAACCTATGTTATTTACTTAAAAATGCTGGAAATGTTGAGGTCCTATTTAGCTAGACTATTTTGACAGTAAGCAGAAGCAGGTGATGGAAATGAGACTAAATTAACCAGGGAAGTTGTTGATGAAAAGAAGTTATAATATCCATTATTGGGAAGTTTTGTTGATTCAATCTGAAGCTGACTTTATTCATCAAGTTTAATTCTGTTATAGTTTGGTTAGCTTTAAATAATTAATGGTTTTTCCTTTTCTCCTTTCATTTTTCACTAAATAGCATGGGCGTCCTTTATTTATTTGGTTATTTTTTATAATCATAAAGGTTTGATGGTGAATATGGAACGGTAAGATTTAGCATTTGGCAGAAATGTTGAAATCTGCCCATTGCCCACATGTTCCCTTTGGGCATAAGATCCTATTTCTCAGGCATGTGGTTTGAGTTGGGAGTTGAATAATAGTGTTCTTTTAGTTATGTGCTGTCAGTATGCCATAAGACTATTGAGGTGGAGCGAACAAGAGAAGGTTGTTTAGGTAGCAAAAGTAGGCAAATTTACTTTAAATGGGGTTTAACTTTGTTCATAAATTGTGTAACTATTCTATTATTAGGTTCCCATCATATGCTCTATTTCTTTAAAAAAAATAAATTGAATTTATTTTTAAGACACTCAATTGCTGATTGTTATAAATAAAAGCTGAAAACAGATCAAGGAAGTTTACTTGCCTAGTGTAATAGGCGAAGGGTCAAAGGATAGAGAACAAATTTATGTAAAATGGTCGACTTTGTTTATGATCGTTTAACGAGGATTAGGTCTAATTCTTAAATTATTTCCTGGTGTAGAAATTAATGAGGATGAAGGGATATAACTGAGGCTTCAATGATATTATATTGGAATACACTAGTATTGAAGAAAGGAGAGTTCTTAAAAAGTTAGTTGGCAACCTTCACTTAAAAGCTGCTAGCAAAATATGCCATCTGAATTGCATATCTTATCAAACAGAAAGAGATAGGCAATACAGAAACTGAAAGAAGAAGACATGAAGAAAAGAAAAAAAAAAGTTGAGATGTCCCACCATGGATGTAGACCTGCCGTAGGCATTACCAATCAGATTTATGCTACCTCAAGTCCAGCAGCACTATCTACCTCTCAAAGTAGAGTTTTTTCTGTGAAGGTCCCCATAAATAAACTACTGGCAATGCATATGCTGCCTTGAGTTTTGTATAATGAGGGTCAATGAAATTTGAAAACTTCACACGGCTAACCAAGAAACTTGTATTGAGATTAGTCAATAATGCAATAGAGATTCAAGGCTTCAACCCTAGAATTCTTAGTAAATGTCACAACTCATAGAAGAGAAGCAAAAATAGGTGTGGTGATAGATTAAGTGACAGAAAATGATACAACTTTAGAATTATATTAGTTGCTCTAATTGGTGCTTGGCGGAGATGACCATGAGCTTTTAGGTGAGTCAGTGTCAGGAGATAAAGGTATCGATTTGTCTGCTTATTCATTTCAAGCACTTGGCTCATGGTTACCCATGTCAAGGAACACATAATATTTGTCGGGTCATTTTTTATGTTCTCACTTGGATGTTTTAGCTTCCATAATTCTTGAATGAATGGGAGGCATCAGATTATTATTATTTTGTGTATTAAATCATACTTTATATTATATTTTTGCATATGTTATGTTTACAGTGCTTTAATACCAATTAAAAGTTATATCTTTATTATATCAATATTTTTTAGTCACATAATAGGACACATTTGAATATATCATTGGATAAATTGGATGATGATAACAAAAAAAATTAAGTCAGATGATCTTAGGATCCGAATAAGACATTTATACCTGTACAAGTTCAAGTTATGAACTTTAAATTCATGTATATTTTCTTAAATTATAAAAATACATATGATAATATTATTTGTTAACTTTTTTGGTTACTCTAATAAATGAAGCCATATATATGGGATGAAGTTCGGTATATTTAGAAGACTAAGAGAATGATATTATATGAATTTGCTCATTAATTTGCTAGAAAGTATTGCCAAAAACTTCTTGAATTATTGTATGACAATTTCATTCTATTACATGAATATTATTTGTGTATTTTTTTATCAATATAAATATGATATTTGTGATAAAAGTTTAGCTACTAAAATATATAATTTAGAGGTAAAATTATGGACTTCTTCTGACACAATTATTTGGCACTAAACATATGTTTTAGTGGCATATTTAATTGATAATAGTAGTAGCATTTATGATCATTAAAAATATATTTAAATAGTATAATTAATTTTTTTCATTGTAAGGTATTATTTACTAGTGAATTATTTTTGTCACTAAAAAATTTTTTTAATAAAAAAGTAATCAATTTATCAGTAAAATGTTTAATGATGGGTTCTAGTGACAAATTTATTTGTCATCACTAAATCTTTTAATAAAACATTTATTATTGATAGTAATAAAATATTTTATGACTAAAAATAAAAACTATTGTATTGTCTACCAAAAGATTATAAAATACCCTTATTATACTAAGGGGCTTGATAATTTATAAAGGCACAAAGCTAATGCCTGATTAGTTTCTTCAGGTTGGATTTACAGGTCATGATCCATCTATGGGGGATTGCTAGCCGTTTTGATCAATTGTCTATATGTGCATTCAAAATTATGTGGTCATAGAGAGATGCTTCTGATTTTGATTCATTAAGATCATAGGTTTCATTATTTATGATGAGTCATTAGCTAAGGATGAAGAATTTTCACTAAACAATGAGACTTAGCTGCTTTGCTGAACATTTAGAATATTTGCTGACCGTGTTATAGCATTGAATTTTTTGTCACTTAGTAACCTGGTCGGTCAACTTACATCACTTGACCTATGAGAATCTTGCTCATTATGTTGGGTTCTAAACCCCCTTATCTAAATTGTAAGGAAACGAATCATAATATACAACAAAAAATAATAATTATAAATAATAAGATACATACACAATTTTACATGAAAATTTTCTTTCAAAATTAGGGAAAAATCATGAGATTTCCAGTTATAAAAACATCCAACAAATATAAAGACATAATACCTTATAGTAACCACCTCGAGTAATAAAGAACACAAAACAAAATAGAGGAAATATGATTAGCAAAATGCCTCTTATGATGAAAAGAATAATGTACTTAAGGTCGTTAGAGAATAGAATATGATTTATGATTCAAATAAATGAGCAAATATTATTCTTCTCTCTTTCTCTTCTTTTTCTCATTGTGTCAGTGCCCAATAACTTAAAACCATAAAAGAATAATCCTAAAATCGTACTAGAATAATTTTACATTAGGAATGGTGTATATGTGCCCACCAGATGCACATCAGGCATGAGCTTATTGTGTAATTGGTGAGCTCCCTTTGTGCACCCCTCAGGCACTAAACACTCTAAACAAAATGTGATTGTGCACCTCTCAGACGTATATCAGATGCCTCTAATCTAGACAAAGTGTACATATACACTTCTTAGGTGCTCATCGAGCACTTCTAATCAAGATAGACGACACTCATACATTAATCAGGCGCATATCATGTATGTGAGATCTCGATCCCGAAAATATGATAATTCCTAATAATTGAACTGATATAACTTTGTTTAAGGCGATTGGGATAAGAAAAAATGTGAAAAAAATCAAATTCAGAGGCAAAAAGGGGTCCAGGGCTTCTGCGCCTAGGTGGCACTCGAGGCGCCACCGGAGCCTAAATAACAGCGCGGGTGCGTTTTATGCCCGGCGCATGGTTGGCACTCGAGCGCCTGACTCGATTTTAAAAACACCGCACGCATTTTCCTGTCACATTTTGAGGGTTTTGGAGAGAGAGAGAGCATCAAGCACGAAAGGGAAAGGGAAGAAAAGAGAAGGAAGAGGGAAAAATCTATCGATCCATTCCGATCCAAGTAAGAACAATGGTAGATCGGACTCAGGGAAGTATACCTTGGATATTATATATCGTTTTTGAGGAACTTATAAGAGTCGAAGTAGTTTGTGAGCTCTTGAAGGCCGAAGTAACCTCATGATTTCTTAAAGGCAGAAGTAGCCTTATGGCCACATGAACGCCGAAGTTGTGTGTGGCCACATGAAGGCCGAAGTGGTCTTGTTGCCTCATGAAGGCCGAAGTTGATGCTTTGTGTGTGTGGAAGAGGCCAAAGTAGCCTTATGGCCTTATGAAGGCCGAAGTCGATTGTGCCCCTTGAAGGCCGGAGTGGCCTTGTGATCCTTTGAAGGCCGAAGTGACCTTGCAACACCATGAAGGCCGGAGTGGCCTTGTGATCCTTTGAAGGACGAAGTGACCTTGCAACACCATGAAGGCCGGAGTGGCCTTGTGGCCTCTTGAAGGTCGGATTGATTTGAAGGTTTAAGAGAGGCTGGAGTAAATTTGAAGAATTGATGGACGCCAGAGTGGAATTGTGAGGTGAAGAAGGCGGAAGTTGATGTTGATGATAGAGGCCGAAGTTGATGAAGAGATAGAAGCCGAAGTTGATGATAATTGAAGAAGGCCGAAGTTGATGTTGATGATGTTGAAGCCGAAGTTGATGTTGATGATAGAGGCCGAAGTTAATAATAAATGAAGAAGGCCAAAGTTGACCGGAATTTCTTCCACTTATTTCAAACAAATAACACATATGTGCTCCGCGCAAGTCCTCCGACCAACAAAACTTCCACACGGGCGTGATTTTCAACAAACTTTCCCTCACGACTGTGAGGAAATTAAATCTGTTAGCCCGACTATCTTGCAGCATGCCTCATTCTTCCATTTCGGTAGAATCTTTCTCATCATGTCTGCCCATTCTCTTAAGTGCTAACCTTGTCCATTGACAGTAGACCATCCTCAAGTATATCTCTTACCGAGTAATATCGCACATCAATGTGCTTTGATCTGGAATGATGTGAAAAGTCTTTGCATAGATGAATGTCACTCTGGCTATCACAGAGTATCACATATCTTTCCTATTCAATGCCCAATTCTTAAACGAACTCCTTCATCCATAACATTTTCTTGCAAGTGTTCGTCACTGCGATATACTCGACTTCAATAGTGGATATGGCCACGCACTTCTGCTGCTTGGACTGCCAAGAGACTGCACCCCCTATAAATTTTACCAAGTAACCTGAAGTAGATTTGCGCGAGTGTATGTTGCCGACCATATCAGCGTCCGAGTAGCACACTAACTGGGGCTTATCACTTCCAAGACACAGGCACCTCTTGAAAGTCCCCCAAATATATCTCATGATCTATTTAACTGCGGACCAATACTCCTTCCCTGGATTGGACAGAAACCAGCTAATTGTCCCAATGGCATGAGCTATGTCAGGTCTAGTGCACACCAAGGCATACATTAGGCTTTCCACAGCTGAGGAGTAGGGTACACCTCTCATGTATCTCTTCTCGTCATCTGAGGATGGAGATTGGCGAGTGCTTAACTTATGGTGGTTCGCCAATGGTGTGCTCACAGGCTTCGACTTGTCCATATTGAATTGCTGGAGCACATTCTCAATATAGCTTTCTTGTGACAGCCATAATTTTTTTGCCTTTTGATCGCGTATAATTCTGACTCCCAGAATTTGCTTCGCCGATCCAAGGTCCTTCATAGAAAATGACCGCCCAAGTTGCTCTTTCAGCTCCTTTATCCGAGCACCGTTGCGTCCAACGATCAACATGTC
>JAOVVI020011433.1:0-12650 GCA_028571085.2 Nepenthes alata | reverse complement strand
TGTATGGCAACTGTGGCAAACCTTAAAAAGAAAACTCCTCCCCCCCCCCCCCCCCCCTTTTCTCCTTAGGGTATGGTTTTCTGGGCAACGAGGAAATGGGCAACGTCTCCATCCGTAACACCTGCAGATTACATGGTCTCAATCACGTTCATTTATCAAGATTACAGAGATCATTTTGGCCATAGTACATACCCTGAAAAAAAGAACCTACTCGTGCAATTGTCAAATGCAAATCAATTTGCTTAATTGTCGTTGGATCAAAGTCATCACATGGTCGTGCCCTTAAGATTTGTATTCTTGCACTGGACTGAGTAATTCCGCCAGAGTTTGTATCAGTGACCTGGGGTCGAACATTATACCCACTTTTGGATCATGCACAGAATCAACAGTAATCTGCCAAAACCATAGTGTGTGTTATCATCATGCTAGAGATCTGGTTCAGGCCCTGTTGGAAGATTGGCTTCCCAGCTAAAAAGGCTAACATATTCTGTTCAGGGTTAAGATGATCCTGGATGATCAAATTGCAAAGAATGCCTTAACCAGCATACGCCAGTTAGAATGCCTTCAATGCTTGGACGATGACAGAATGCAATAAAATGAACACCCTTCTGGATGAAATAACACAAATAGAAAATAAGAGACAGGAGGAGGAAGAAAATAGACTCAAGTGGCGCAGCACACCAATTTCACTGGTTCATTAATAATTAGTGGAGATTCTGCCAATGAGATGCCACTAAAAAACTCCTAAAAAGTTGGTGCATGGAGCAATCATTACTTGCTGTTGTATGAGGGCTTATGCTGTGTATATGCTACCCTATGCAGGATATGTTCCTGCATACTGAACTATATGCGATTACAGGATCCTTGTTACTAATGTCTTCACGAGATCCAAGTCGGAAGTATTTACAATATGATTTGATATGAGGCTATTATAAGGTGGCTGAACAATTGCCAGAGATATGAGGGCTGGTAATTAATTGTACTATTCCTGCCAAAAAGTAAGAGCAGAATTAAAAGAGGTGGAACATAGGGGGGGGGGGAAGGCGAACAACTTGAAACATGGTACAAGCCATGCTTACCACATTAGATATTCCCCGGGCCACTAAGACATCCAAATCCACAGGAATCTCGCCATCTCTAGGGACCAAGACTGTATTGATGTATTGACCTGGCTGCATAGGAAAACAACTATGATGTCGGAAACATGTGCTCTCTCCATCACAAATTACTTGCACTCTTCAGGGAAGCCTAATTTTAAGAATGCAAAAAAGAAGCTTCCACACATCTGTAAATACTGAATGTGAAGTTAAATTTCTGCAATTGTGCCAAGGGATGGTGTACAATGATCTCAAAACATAACTCACAAAATGCAAGGCCAAGCTCCTGGGGAATCATTCTGTATTTTAGCATAAGAATTAGCATGTGGGTGTAACATAAAAATTCATATAGAAGCAAGAAACTCTTTAAACATAAACGATGATATATGAGCCACAGTTGTAAAGTTAATAACAAGATATCACAACTTTTATCCAAAGAGGCAACTGGAACGGTGAATAAACCTGTTCACAATCAGCCCCTACCACATGCTCATGATCAAATTTATAACATTGTCTTTGCAGTTTCCAGTAAAGAAAAAGTAGCTCGACATGGATTTCTATCCCTATCATCAAAAAGTACACCAAAAGGTACTGAAAAAGAAAAAAGAAGGAAAATAAAAAAGGTGATAGATGTAGGATTTGAAAATGAAACATGAAAACTGCCAAAAAACAATAATATAAAAATAAAAAATAAAAAAATAAAAATAAAAAATAAAAGAACTAAGGGCAACATAAATGATATGAAATATACGTTACTCAATCACCTATATTTCAGTTAATTGGTGATTTTTTCCAACATTTGGTTCAGAGACTGATTTAGATTTTTGAAATTTCAGTTAATTGAACTGCACAATACATTTAGGTGGATAAATAAATATCATATGTATATTATCATTTAAAATTGGCAGCCTGTGCTTCATGAGACTACGTTGGCCATTTCATTCGTTCATTGACCCAAATTAGTTGAAGTATGCCCATATGTCATTCAAGTAGTGAAGTGCATGATATTCCATAAGAAAATTTAAGGTTTAATTCTCCTTGAGTTGTGTGCATGAGTTTCCTTACCAATAAAAAAGAAACCAGAAATGAAAAAATTAACATTCCTGGACTTCCTTATGCCGAAGCATAATAATGGCCCTTCGGATTCTGATGTAGAGAGGAGGAAAAAAATAGAGAAAAGAGCTATAGAGGGGTAGGTGCAAGAACAAAGACTAGAGGAGTAGAGACAAGAAAGGGATCAAATCAAGAAGAAGAGGAGAAAGGAAGCCACAATTGTTCAATTGCAATCAGTTTCTCAAATATTCATTCATCAATCAATGATCAATGATCAATCATCAACAATGATCCAAAAATGAGAGCATAGGGTCTTTATAAAGAAAATACTAGGGCCTATGATAATTTGGTAACAAATTATCTATTACTAAAAATAAGAAATCGCAATAAAATAAAACATAATAAAATCAAACTAGAATCTTGTTCAATAAGAAAAATAAATAAAAGCCAATAAAATTATAATATATTCTAAAATCTTCTTGAAATATTTGATATGATATCCGCATCAATTCTTCTCGGGTGGTTGGCCCGTCGAGTAAACTTTTTATAGGAAACTTCCCAACCGCAAGCCGAATAGCGGTGCAAGCGGCCGACAACGTTACTAGACATGTGAGAGGAGAGCCGAAATTGGACTGAGCTGTTAATATTGTCTTAAAGGCCATGACTTGGGCCTGAAGATGTGCAATCCTGCGGACTCTGATAGAGTTACAATATTCCTGGGTCAAACTAGTGGGGATGATCTCGTTGCTGGTGGGGTGGTGATGTTGCTGAAGACAAAAAAGGGTAGGACTTTATCTTTAATACCAATTTGATGTAGGGAGGAGGGAAAAAGTAGAGAGAAGATCTATAGAGGGGCAGAGACAAGAACAAAGACTAGAGGGGTAGAGACAAAAAAAAGATCAAATCAAAGGGGAGAGGGGAAATGAAGTCACAATTGTTCAATTATAATCAATTTCTCAAACATTCATTCATCAATTAATCATCAGTGATCAATCATCAATGACCCAAAACTGAGAGCATAGGGTCTTTATAAAGAAAATACTAGGCCTAAGATAATTTGATAACAAATTATCTATTGCTAAAAATAAGAAGTTACAATAAAATA
Organism: Nepenthes alata; assembly: GCA_028571085.2. NCBI lineage: Eukaryota > Viridiplantae > Streptophyta > Magnoliopsida > Caryophyllales > Nepenthaceae > Nepenthes > Nepenthes alata. The sequence goes on along the minus strand of JAOVVI020011433.1, from coordinate 9,395 downwards.
AATTACAATAAAATCAGATTCACTATCTCAATCCCTGTTGCCTCATGCTCCTAGCATTTGATTCTTCACCTTTAATATTTTCTCCTATCAATCACCGGCAAAGAGGAGACTTTGAAAGCAAAGCCTCCAATAGGGACTAGAATCTCTATCGGTTCAGTAAATTGCAATTCTTCTGATTATCCCAATGTAACATTTGGCAATTGCAGATGTTGATTATTGGTGCATTGGTATAGGTTTCTCTATTGTGATAAGAGATTATCAAGAGTTCAAACCACATAAACCTCCCCACAATGTATCAGGCCCTCCCTAGTGCCTATAAAGTGGGAAGCCTTATGCACTGAGCACCCTTATGGTAATAGCAAAAAAATAAAAGAATGAAAATAATACTTGCAAACAATATGGTAATAGCAAAGAATAAAACAAGACTTTGCAATGACAACTTACTCGCAAACAAGCACACGTAGTTGAAAGTAGTAAAACTCAACAATATATAGATAATAGCACATTCTAGTAGAATAATAACTGACCTACATGCTTTATCCATCCAACACGTAAAAGGCAGTCACTAGACTAACCAAAAGAGGAAATACTATTTTCTGAAGTCATCAGGTGTAGTAACCTAAATTAGGCTTTCAAAGACAATTACAGCTAAGCAAAACCCATTCCGCGGCTTCTATTCACTAGATCTACCAATATGGATACAGAAAGCAAGCAATTATTTATTGGGCATTAGGCTATCTGCAATCAAACTATTGGGATACAAAAAGCAAGCAATTATTTTGGGCATTAGGCTATCTGCAATCAAATGAATAACTGACTTCCATCAATTCACTTACAATGTTCTTGAGACAGTTTGTAGGATCTCCATAGGTTCGATTTAGTGCATCTGTGATGGCCGTCACAAAACAAGAAGCAGAGAACCCACTAGTTTCCCGATCACGTGTACCATTCAACAGAAGTATCTGTGCACTAAAACATCTGAACAATAAGTAAAACGTTGAAGAAAATGTGTATGAGTGTATCCAATCCCCCCCCCTCCCCCCCCCAAAAAAAGAAGCATTTCAATATCTAAAACCAAACACTCCCAAGGGAGAGCTGGGGTTAAAAGGAACTGTAAATTCCGTTATTGATGATGGGGATGATTAACAGCAAAATCTACAGACCAGACTCAGCAATAGAAATTTGGAGTGAAAATAACCTTGGGACAAGACCTTGACGAGATTATTTCTCCAATGCCAATTAATACCTACAAAAGTTAACCAACAAACCCAAATTATCATATATCCCAATGAGACATAGTGAGATGCCTGTATATTTATCTCATCCATGATTGAGATATTCTGAAAAGTTGCAACAATAGATGTCACTAGAACCTAAAGAGAATCTAGTCAGAAGGAAAAACACATTAATTCATCAAGTCAAATAACAGTAATTGCAGTCAGGTCCACAATGCAGATGTAGCACATAGGAAACTTGGTGCCATACAGCTGAGATGAATGTATTATTAAGGTTCTGTTTGGTTGGACAGTACAAATTTTCCTAATGTTGAATTGTTTGGTGGGACAAAGTGAAACACATATTACATCCACCGAAAGAAATTGTTTTATGTTTTATCTTTCATTTGAAATTTGATTTCCCACCATCACCGCTATAATGACCAGAGCCACCCCATCTCCACCACTATGACCATTACTATCACCTCTATCATTGCCACCGACAACTCTACCAAAACTGCGACCAACAACCATGACACCACCATCACCACCACTATAATTCTACAACCACCAATTTTATCATGCCCAACTATGAAATTATTTTTCAAAGGAAAAATATTTTCATTAACCAAACAAATGAAACTTAGGGAAAGATGAGTAATTTTGGAGAAAACAATTTCTGCCAACCAATCGAAGCCCAAGTTTTTGAAAAGCCGATGCCAAATTCAGAATCAAAGAGAAAAAAGGGGTCCAAAAACTACCATATGCATAAGGAACATATAATATGATGTTCTAAGCCGGACAAAGGAAGATTGATGTGCCAGCCTGACCAGAGAGTGGCCAGAGGGGTTGAAGAGGATAATCCAATACTGGGAAGACTCTGTAGCCAATGTTGAATACCCATCAACAGAATTTGGAAATTAGTGGATACAGTGTTTCATAGTCAAACTGCAAGCAGTTGAGCCAAACGTATTCAAAGCATTACACATTAAAGGCATCATGGCTGTCTAGAGTGGCTACCCAAGGACCACACCATACAAATACATATTAGTGATTGTTATTACTAAGGATCAAAACAAGCAAATGCAGTTGTTTGACTATGGTATACTTACTAGATTAAGTTTAGATATGGCTTTATGCATATGGAGGAGAGAGGAGGAGAGAGAGCATATGGTGAAATTAGATCATAGAAATCCATGCTTTGAATGCCAAGTTGAGGAATTGTGCAGCCAACTTATAAAAATTACCCACCCAAAACAACAAAAGCTTGCCCGTGAAAGATCATCACGACATACACAAAAGAGTTGAATACAAAACAAAAAAGAACAAGAAAAGGCAAATCTAAGAGTACGAAAGCCACAGTTCAAATAGATGGCAACACGAATGCAAACTTAAACAACATCCCATCATTTAAGAGAATAAAGTTCTTGTGAATGATTTAGAAATGTACCAGTGATGGGCAGATGGAAGTAAAGAGAGATCCCATGGCATAAACAATGCAGTCCACACTGTGCAACTGGTCCAGGACAGTTGGATTGGCCATGGGAAAAACCTATTAGATACAAACATTCTGTCACCCCATGCTTGGCACAGTAAGTTTTTGAACTTATGAATCTATCCACCCAACGTCTGATGAGACATGGATCTAATGTGATAACAGGTGAAAATTATAAAAGATATTTGAGCTACTAATCTGTAAAAAACTTTACAATCTAAAGGCAGTGTAACCGTTGTTTAATAGACAATTTAAATCACATCTGCAAGAGAGGTAGAAGGAAATACATTTTCTCCGCAGTGTAAGTATTTTAAAAATAAGCTGAGAATAAAAGCTTTTTAAGAATAAGCTGAGAATAAAAGCACAATAAAAGCTTTTTAAGAATAAGCTGGGAATAAAAGCAGAACATAATCTTTTTAAGAGTAAGCTGGGAATAAAAAGCACAATATAAGCTCCTTAAGAGTAAGCTGAGAATAAATGCAGAGGTTATGTATGCTTTTGCACCTAAGTTACTTAAGGTAATTCAATTCAGCACTAACTTAATAAAGAAAAAATTAATGCTTGGATGAATTTGTTTCTCCAAAGGAATTGATTGGATGCCTGTATCTGAACGCAACTATTCAACAAAAGAGAAAGTAATGCTTGGATGTACTTTTTTCTCCAAAGAAATTTCGTGGATGTCACTCTCTTAAAGCAACAAGAACAAAATCATGTGTCCAGAATTTCAAAAACTCCAACATAAAAACACCAGAAAGAGAGTATAAAAGAAGGTTACTGGGGGTGGTGAAGCTACACATTGATTAAAGTAGAGAACAGGGGAGAAAACATTGATGCCTATATGTCTATGCCTCCTGATATAAACAAGTGCAGAACTTGTGCGTGTGCTCACACATGCATGTGCACCTGTGTTGGAGTGTGGTGCATGCGGCTGTGAGTGGGAGGAGAGAGAGTGGGCACAATGCTTGTCCAGCCACAAGAGCGTAAATTGAAATAATAAATTAATAAGGTAGTGAAGTTTTCAACCGCCAGAACCAAAATCATTTATGCAGGATATCTGATATATAAAAAATGTGTGATGCCCCAATCACCTCATGCAATGAATTTCGCCCCTCACTTGACATGTAGAACACCCGCTTAATTCTTGATGGAAGAGCTGGAATTGAAGGGTGTCCCTATAGTAAAAGCAAGAACATAAGATCTCCATTTCTTAAAGAAAGACAAAATTTTGCTACATCAAACTATCAGATTGACACGGCAAATGCCACCATTATATAGACAACATAACTGTATCATTCCGTCACAGCTACCTTAGCTAAAAGCATTAGAATATCAGATTTCAAGACCCTAGTCCTCAAGTTTTACTCTAGTAAAAATGTTACCCATTCATGGAATGATCATGCCAGTTAAGTTGGTCCTAAATGAAATTTAACACAATCAGAACTGAGGGCAATAGTGAGTAGGAAACCACTGGGGTGATATTTGGATGGAAACCATTGGTCCCACCATCAACAGAAACACTGTAACTACACCAATCCTACACGACTAAGGCTCTGTAATGACCACTCACTTGCATGACAGTCTTTCTACACCTATCGTCTGCATTGTAAGAGTTTTCAGTTATAATTAGTCTAGACTAGATAAGATGTACCATATTATGAGGTTACATATTCAAAATTATGCCTTAACCATTTGAGCAGAAAACACTCACCTGAGTGCAAAGCAATAAATTTTGAGGCCGTAGATTTACAGGACTATGTCAAACTAACATTATGACCCTCACAGTCACACTCCAAAGAGAATAGTTGAAGTGCAGAAGAGATCAGTGTCTTTAACGTTTAAATATCCATTCCTCAGTTTTGTAATTAGCTTCTTCAAATATCATCTGACAAGCTCATCCTTTTCATGACATGACTGTTAATACATGAAATGACTTCCATTTTGCAATCAACTACTTCTAATTTTACTAGCACCACTTATATACAGTGATATGAATAACAAAAGCTGGTAGCCTATGCATTACAGAGAATGTGAAAGAACGATGTGGTGAGAAAAACATATTTGCTACAAGTCCCAGGATATATGGAGCCCCGTTCTAAAAATTCTCAAGAATTATAAAACTTCATATATTGGCATACTTTATTAACAGGTCCAACCAATCCACTTGTTGGATGAGATATTTCATTCTGACCACGAATGATGCTTCCATCCTAAAAGTGATTCACAAAAGTCAAAAGAAAATGCAATCAGGATGCTAAATTTATTAAAAAAAACAAAGAAACAGATAATTAGATGGATTCTAATATCACCTAATAAATGATTAAGAACATTACATATACTGTGCCAGATGAAAGTTTTAACTACTATGATTCTGCCACTGGACATGAGGACACAAAGAATATCATTCAGTCCTTCAATGCTCCAAAAACATAAGGATCTTGGCAACACATCAGCTTGCTTTTCTCTTTGTAAAACCCCTCACATAAAAAGAACAAAATGTTTGGATTCTGCCTATCTTCAGAAAGGAAACTGGAAATCAAACACCAAAAGTCAAAACCTTTGATACAATGCCAACTTGCCCTTACAGTTTTAGGGTAAATCCTGCTGGAATCCCTTGGGGAAGACAACCATAGCCTCACCTAACAAAATACCCTTGAAGAAAATGACAGGAACTAACAAGAGACTTAAATAATCATACCCACAGCACGCATCCCAAAGTCAGCCTGTCATTGGTGGAAATAACTGGAAGGACCAGACTTTCTGTTGGAATATCTGAAACACGTGAAAATAAGAATATTGCTGCATCCAAAGACTGAAAAAATATGCGTGCTCCTGCAAAGAAAAAATTTCCGATGCTGCAATGACATAAAAAGCAACTTAAGAAAACGATATTGCCTTCATTAGATAGACAAGAGATTTGAATATCTACTGACAACATGATTACACCCGAAAAAACAGACATTAATATTTTGAATTCCGATTTATAACCAATACATATAAATATTCCAGATATGGTGAGCTTTTGACTTAGAAATTTGATTTGTAAAAATGTAATGCAGGAATAAGAATCTTGATTAGAACACTCAATACTGCCTCCAACTTGCTGCAGAAAGCAAATTATTCCTCTGGCATGATTATCTTCACTATTCTGGAATACGTTTAAGCAGACAGCCCATTCTGTCATAGGAAATATTTAAAAAAGATTACACCTGATGATGAAAATCTCAACTGTACTCCATTTGGATGCTAGATAAATCCATTAAAGTACCCCCTTATTCATTCCATTTTGCAACCCTGCAGCTTGTCTAGTACGCCAAAAAATATCCCTTCATTTTTTAGTGTAACAAAGGTTGAACTTCGAATCCTGCGGTGGAGGGTAATTCTTGTATGGTTATAGAAAGTCATGAAAAGAGCTTTATTATGACAAATTATTTGCCAAAAAAAAAAAACTAGTTGTGAAAGATACATGAGACATTTTGTAACAAATCATATAATGGTGTTACATGTTTTTCTACCCATATCACCTCTCCAAATCGATTTTGATCAAGAATAGATACCATAAGTTTTCTATTTCAACAAGGGAAAAAGAGGTCAAGATAAGCTTACAATATTTCGTAACACTTCCTAGGGTGGTTCTCCTTTTTTTTTCGAAGTTTTGTTTTCTGTAGGAGAAACACGAACAGGTGGCTGCTACCTAGAAAATGCCATCAGAACAGCTACCGCAGACATAGAACTATTTGAGAGTTGGCGCTTGTTTCAGCTAGGTCACCAACTAGCTGCTGCAGCCCAGTCAAACAACATTGTTGATTCATTGAGATGATTTTTAATCTGTAACAGTTGCTTTTGTCCAATTTATCTACAAGATAATTTCTGAAATTTTAACACCCGGCCATCAGGGGGTTCCCAGGTGAGGACAAGAAGAAGCTATGGCATCAGAGCACATAACAGGACCAAAAGAATGCAGGAGGAGGAAAATCTAGAAGAAGAAAAATACAGCTCTAGGGTAAAAAATGTTCATCAACATGCTTAATCGCAATAAGCATCCACCATGAAATTCTAAGAACTAGCACATAGCATTGCAGATGTGAACATTTTTATGAGGCTATTAGATTAAGCATAAAAGAATGTAACTACCAAATTGAAATGTAAAAAATATACCTGCCATTGCTGAAACAAAATTTCTCTTCAGACCTCACAAGGATCTGTATAAAAAGAAGAAACAATTAGTGCACACAGCGAACAATTTTGTATGTTTTTGTCCTTCTCTAAATATCACTATATATTTTTAAAAACAACACGTTGATTCAATACCCAATAGGCATTCCAGGATATTTATCCACTAATAGGGACATACCAATTTTTTGGCGAGGGCTGGGCAAAGGGAGTAAGTAAAGAAGAAACTGACCCACAATGAAAGTAAGGAAAAGAACTTTTCACAAAAACAGAATTGCATCAGCACAAAGGATCAATCTTAGCAGCACATAACTAGTTTCTCAAACCCATAGTGATTTTCGAGTTCTAAAGTTGCAACAGAACTTGTGTACCTGATGTTGAAAATATGCCAAAAAAGATCGAATTGTTTCCCTATATGGCTTTGATACTCCTTTCCACAGCAGATGCTCTCCTTCCACAATGCTGTACCTGTCACACCCTCATCTCAGCATACTAAATATCCTCACAAAAGAAGCATCTAACAAGTAAATAAAAGGATTTCAGAATACAAATACTTAGAATGAATTGCAAAAGAGGCCCTCCAACCCCACCCATGGGGAAAAAAAGAACTTCAGCAAAATGAATTAAGAGGCCAACTCTGGATAAAGACAAGACCCATTCAACAAAAACAGACTTTCTAACAAATAAGCCATAGCCATCAACCAGAAAATGAGTAGATACCAAAATGATAATAACATACGATAGTCTATCAAAGTTCAAGTGTTCAACTCATATCAATGTTATGTTAAAGAATGGAACTTGACATCATAACTAGAAATAAACAGTTTCTACTGGCACGGTTTCTGCAGCTCAATAGATTTTGACAAATATGAATAGTAATGGGAGTCAAATTTGGACAAATAACCCAAAAGGTCAATGAGACTAATCACACAATTTCCTAGTCACTTAGGGAAAAAATCATCACATAGCTTACTAAAAGAAAGGAAGAAAGAAAAATCAAGCAAAAACATACAACATATCAAACAATTCTAGAGAATAGGTCTGCTGTCAAACCATTCTGATTTTGCATCTTTTGCTTCTAAGGGTAAACGATGACCTAGCAATCTTCGGACAGCAAGAGCTTCAGAGGTACTCTCATCAGCCAATCTCAAACATCTTGACCGTATGTCACCAACAGCTGGGCCACCTGAAAAACATCATATTTGCATCTGCATCTTAAAAGTGGAAAACATTATTTCCCTAAGTAACAACAGAAACCAATGTCCTAAAAAGGTGGTGGGGGGAGGAAAAGCAGTGTTGTCAAAAATACCAGGCAAGCCTTAAAATTAAGTATTACCCAAGGTGATAGGTGCTTGACCAGGACAAGTGATATGTTAATTGAAGTATGAATACATATCTAACATGCTGTGCGAAAAAATATTAATCAAGTGTCAAACAACTAAAAACAACTAAAAATATACATGTATTGAATAAGATTATGTCATTCGCGATCAACAAAATACTAGGATGTAATATGTATCTTCTAACATAGACGTAATACTAAGATGGTCAAGATTCTCTTCATTATCAAAATCCACCATATCATCCTATTACAATTATCATCAAATAAACCCTTCTAAAATCCATCACTAGATTTTTTAGCTCTCAATCTTCTATTCTATTTACTCTCAATCAACCTCTTCCTCCAATACTCTTATTGCTCTAGAACTAAAGCCCGTGCACATGCTCTTGATCTTACTTTTTGCCTAGTGTATAACATCAACTTCTTGGTCCCAAATACTCTTGCCGCATCTTCTCATGTCAAGTATTAGCCTCCATTAACCATTAACCATTCATTATTATCATCAAAGTCATCAAATTTGATAGGAGTGATGACATTTCACATATCATAGCGAGTCTTATAAGCTTGGTTGTAACTAAGATAAACTAGATCATGTAACCTATGATGCCCAAAGATTGAAACGGCCCAGAGAGACAGCTCAACTAGTTGCATGAGGCCTTGTTTGTTTGTTATGTGAAGTGAATAACAAATTCGTATTAAAAGAATCACAGAATTTTAATTTTTTTTTAATAAAAACCTAAAGGTATTTTAGGGAAACAAATATTTTAAAAAAGTGGGCCGCATGATTGGTTATGGGCTAAGAAGCACGGACATTGACACGTTATTTTTTAAAAATTAAAGACACGATACGTTGAGGACACACCAATTAAAATTATAGTTTATAGTTTTTTTAATTAATGAACACTATTTTTTTTAATTAATGAACACTACGTTTAATTTGTTTTTTTTAATATTTATTTTATGTTATTTTTTTAATTTTAATTTTTTATAAAATAAGAAAATGTCAAGAAAATATTTTTTTATAATTTCCCAGGTCCTATTAATATATGACTATAAATTATTATAAATATAAATATAAATATAAGTATTTAATAAAGAATAAAAATTTAATCTAATTTATAAATAAATTTATTTATATATTTAATTTTTACATGAGTTTATATTTTATAAGAAT
>JAOVVI020011432.1:0-12651 GCA_028571085.2 Nepenthes alata | reverse complement strand
GCTGGAGTTTATTGCACCTTGATCCGGAAAAGGTGCCACACATGATGAGAATTATTTTAATCATGATCACACAATATCATCATGGCTTTTATTTAAATGATAATGCCTACAGTTTCTAGCCATCGACAACTAGAATCTGGGTAGTTTTTAAATTCAACAATGATTGATTCTGTGCCTCACGTCTCTGTTTTATTATTAACTGTCCGGGTCATTAATTACAGGTACTTAAATATTATAGTGCCTCTTAAATTTGGAAGCAACTTCACTCCTATATCACAAAGATGTCATTTTCTGGGTTTAAATCTATAATTTTTTGATTATAATGAAGCAACCTTGTCATTACACCAAGATCATGTTCTCATGGCTATGTTAGAAATAGGGAATAGCTAAGGATGTCCTTGTAGTGGATTACTGTTCGCCTGAATTGTGCAGATTAACTTAAAACTGTTTGTTGGTACAAGAAATCCTTATATTGCTATTGCTTCAAGTGCTTAGTGGACTTGAACCACAACGATGTTTCTTAGATTTCATAACTTATATAAATTAAAGTAGACTTATCTCTTAGACTAGTATTAATATAGAATAAGATTGAAATCAGAACGGGTGGATTCAATGGCAAACTAATAGAGATATATATTCATTTGTATAAGACTGATCATTTTGTCTCGAGTTTATGTGATTTCATTCAAATATACGTTTGGTTGTTCTGTAGAACTAATTTTTGTTATTTTTTTCTAGTGTACATATTTGGTAAGGACATTCAGATAGTTGATTTGGTCTTAATTAGATGTCCAAATAAGCATTCCAGCAGATCATCGATATCTTGAACTGCAGACTCTGATTTCACCATCTGACTCCTCAAATTCTGTTTGCCGAATGTTTTTGCCGCCTTCTTCCATGTTGCTAGATGGTGACTAAAGTATCGTTGGCATCTTTGAATTCATTTGTATATGCTAGCTCTTTGTCATTAGATGATAAATTTTGGCGCATTAGTTTGGAAACCATAAACCAACTGTCTTTTCTCAACTTTGATTGTGGGCCTACTGTAAGCAAACCATTATGATAAGCATATCAAAGGATGGCAGAAAAGTAGAAAACAAATAAAAAGACAAACAGAGCTAACCCTAGTAGTAGAAGAGAGTGCTGAGAGAAACAAGGTGATGATTAGCAAGCCGTGAAAAAAATGTTGGGGTCACTTCCTTTGTGGAAATGTGGCCGTGGATTTATACGCGAATATGGTTCGTAGACTTGTGAGCAATATTGTCTGCAAACTTACGAGCAAATCGTCCGTGGATTTTGGAAATGGATACGGACATTATGTAATATCCGAGAACCTTTTGTTCTTGGAGCCTAAGGTCCACAGGTAATACCTAGAGGCACTTTTGGAGGCTCAAACACTTGAAGGCCAATTCAAAAGATTTTCTGAGTATGCGAGATCTGTGGGGAATATACACGCATTCTTTGCAGAGTGGTGGGCCATTTCTATAGGGTCAACAATTTATAGAACTGTTGCAGAGTTGCAGGCTGCCAGGTGGCTGCCTGTACATGTGTCCTCCACTGTGGCATAGTTGTCACTCTGATCAGCCAGTATACATATATGTATGTGTTTTGTATCTATAAAGCAGTATCACAGAGTGAGAGCGAGAGAAATTTTCTAAAAGGAGCGAAGAGTGAAGTATAATAGAGAGTAGTAAGTGAAGATGTGTATGTTTTCTTGTGCTATGTTCTTCATCTTTGTCTCAACAGGGCTTGTGTAGTCGTGCGGTTTCTGTAACCAACTCTCACACAGAGTGGATTATTTGACTACGAAAATCTCGTGATTTGTTTCTTATTTTAAAAGGATTTTCACATAAACTTTAGCTGTATTTTCTCCTCTGTTATATTCATAATTATTGTTGTTTTCTGTTTGCAGTGTGTGTGTGGATTGGTGCCTATTCGACAGGTCATCTGATTTTTGTTCCAACAAGTTGTATCAGAGAGAGATTGTTCTTTGAACGGTGAATTTATTGAATGCTGATATGGAGATTGGGAGTAAGATGATTTGCCTGAACGACACCAACTATGATACTTGGCAAAGTAAGATGTTCGACTTGTTTGTTAAATCCATACACAAGTCGGTATTCGCTACTCAAAAACCTGAGGCAAAATCAGACGAGGAATGGGTGTTGGAGAACAAGTAGGTATGCAGTTACATACGGTAATTTATAGATGATAATGTGTATAACCATATTATAAGCGAAACGAATGCCAAGGCACTGTGGGAGAAGTTGGAGAAAATCTACACCTCTAAGACAGGCAACAACAAGATCTACCACCTAATAAAGTTGATCTAGATTCGATATAAGGACGACTCATCTATTGCGGATCACCTGAACGAGTTTCAAGGTTGTGTAGATCGGTTGAGTTGTATGGGTATTAAGTTCGAAGACTAACTATTGGGTCTATGACTTCTAGCAACCCTGCTAGACTCATAGGAGATAATGAGAATCACTATTATCAACATAATTCCTGATGGTATTGTAACGCTGGAGATGGCCAAATGAGCCGTACTAAATGAGAAAATGAGACAGTGGTTTCAAGGGACCTCGACCTCTCAACACTCCGAGGCCTTCGTGACAAAGTCATGGAAAAGGAGTAAAGGTCGCGGTCTGAAATTTGGAGAAAAGGGTCAGAGTAAGTCTCAAACAAGGCTCCAAAATATTGAGTGTCATTACTGTGAAAAGAATGGTCACATCAAAAGGTATTATTACAAATGAAAGTATGAAAACGTAGGAAATGAGAAAAGTGAAAGGGGACGGGGTGAGGAAGAGTCATTGGTCTCTGTTGTTACAGGAGTTGATCTTCTTTTGACTTGTGAAACCGATGACGTTGTAAATTTGGCCAAGTAGGAGACCGACTAGGTGGTGGATTCTGGCGTATCCGTCCACGTCACCTCTAGAAGGGAGCTCTTTACATCTTACACTCTGAGTATTTTTGGAGTGTTAAAGATGGATAATATGGAGACATCCAGAGTTGTTGGCCGTGGTGACGTGTCTATTGTTACCAATAATAGAGCCCGGCTGATCTTGAAGGACGTCCGACATGTCTTTGACATTCGGATGAATATCATATCAGTAGGAAAACTAGATGATACTGGTTTTTGCAATGTCTTTTGTGACGGGGGATATAAACTGACAAGAGGGAAGGAAAAAAGGCGTCTAATCTTTATGTGTTGCAGGCCTTTGCCGAGGTTGGAGAGGTCAACACTACAAGCAGTGTGGAGTCGTTGGACTTGTGGCACCGGAGACTAGGCCACATGAGTGAGAGAGGGATGAATCACCTCGCTAGGAATGGTCTCATTCTAGAAATGGATGATGACAGACTGAAAACTTATTCTCACTGTATGGCAGGGAAGTAGAGGAGAGTCTCTTTTTAAGAAAATTCATCTTTCAAAAGATCCGAGATACTTGAACTTATTTACACCGATGTTTGTAGACCATTTAAAGAAAAGTCCTTTGAAGGAACACAATACTTTGTCTCCTATATTGATGATTGCTCAAGAAAGTTGTGGGTATTCCCACTTAAGTCCAAGGATTAGGTCTTCGAAGTTTTTGAGTTATTCCATGCTCTTGTTGAACGTGAGATGGGGAAGAAGTTAAAAGCTGTCAGGAACGCCAATGGTGGAGAATATATTAAAATTTTTAATACCTACTGTAGGTCACATGGTATTAGACATCAAAGGACATTTTCAAAGACGCCGTAATTAAATGGTATGGCCGAGCGAATGAATCGCACACTGATGAAAAGGGTCAAGTGCCTGCTATTAGAAGCAAAGCTTCCAGGATCCTTTTGGGCTGAGGCCCTGAAGACGACGACCTATGTGATCAATAGGTCGCCCAGTAAGCCTCTGAATGGTGAGGTCCCAAAGAAGATATGGATTGGAAGGGAGTTAATCTATAATCATCTTCGGATATTTGGCTGTAAGGCCTTTGTTCATGTCTCGAGAGATAAGAGGAGTAAGCTTGAACCAAAGATGAAGCAATACGTCTTTTTGGATTATGGCAAAGATGAATTTGGGTACAGATTTTGACCCAATAGAAAAGAAGCTTGTCCGATCACGAGATATTATCTTTGTTGATGAGGAGACCATTGAAAATATTGGAAAAGAAAGTAAGGCTTTATCTGACACTGGCCAGACGGATAAGGTAAATGTTAAAACTGTCTATCCAGTATCCACTGAGTCTGAGGCCAATGGCCGAAAAGTGCTCGAGGATAATAATGAGGCCATTACTATGCCTCATGACAATCAGGAAGATATTACTCCTCAACTGGCCGAGGAGCTACCCGTACAGCGCTCCTTGAGAGAAAGACGTATGTCCGTCCGTCCGCCTGTCATCTAGTGAGTACATCCTACTCACTGATTCAGGTAAGTTTGAAGATTTTGAAGAGGTTATGAAAGATACAAATAAAAAAAATGGTTGAAAGTAATGAATGATGAGATGGCTTCTTTACATGAGAACCATACTTTCAAGTTAGTTGATCTTCTTAAGGAAAGAGAGCCCTAAAGAATAAGTGAGTCTTTCGGTTGAAGACGTTTGAGGACACCATACAGCCGAGGTACAAGGCGCGATTGTAGTGAAGGGTTCTAATCAGCACAAATGTGTGAATTTTCATGAAATATTTACCCCCATGGTAAAAATGTCATCGGTTTATGTTGTACTTGGCTTGGCAGCTGCTCTGGACCTGGAGATAGAGCAACTGAATGTTCGAACGATATTCCTCCACGGTGACCTCGAGGAGGATATTTATATGAAGCAACCGAAGGGGTTTGAGGTCAAGGGAAGGAAAGACTGGTTTGTCGTCTAAAAAAGAGCATATACTGACTAAAACAGGCTCTAAAACAGTGGTATAAGAAGTTTGAGTTTGTCATGGTCGGATAAGGATACCAAAAGACTATTTCTGACCGCTGCGTCTTTGTGTAGAGATTTTTTGGGGACGACTTTGTTGTCCTTCTCCTTTATGTGGATGACATGCTAATTGTCGGATAAAATGGTGTTCGAATCAAAGAGCTAAAGAAGGAATTGGGACTGTCATTTGCAATGAAAGACCTTGGACCGTCGAAGCAGATTCTTGGGATCAAAATTTTTCGTGATCGCGAGAACAAGAAGCTCTGGTTGTCCCAAAAGAGCTACATTGAAAAGGTGCTATAGCGCTTTAATATGGACAGATCCAAACTAGTGAGCACCCCAGTGGCTAACTACTTCAAATTAAATAGGAAGTAATGTCCATCCTCGAACATAGAAAAAGCTCGCATGAGAGGTATACCTATTCGTCGTCTGTTGGTAGCTTGATGTACGTGGCTGTGTGTACCAGGCCGGACATTGTCCATGCGGTCGGTATTATCAGTAGATTCCTCTCAAATCTAGGGATGAAGTATTGGTCTGCTGTGAAATAAATTCTTAGATATATTCGATGGACTTCAAAGATGTGTCTGTAATTTGGAGAAGAGAAGCTCCAGTAGGTCAGCTACACAGACGCGGATATGGCCGGGGACATTGACTCTTGGAAATCCACATCAGGGTATTTGGTCAAGTTTGCCGAAGGAGCAGTCTCTTGGCAATTTAAGCTGTAAAAGTGCGTCGTCCTTTCTACTATAGAGTCCAAGTTTATTGCTGTGACCGACACCAGCAAGGAGACGTTATGGATGAAAATGTTCATTCAAGAGTTTGGCTTGAGGTAAGAAAAATATGTGGTATTTTGTGATAGCCAAAGTGTCATACATTTGTGTAGGAACTCATCATTCCATTCAAGATTGAAGCACATTGATATTCGATATCATTAGGTGAGAGATGTTATTGATGAAGGGCGGCTGTCAGTAGAGAAGGTCCGGTCGGATGAAAATGGGTCAAACATGATAACCAAAGTTTTACCAAATTGAAAGTTGAAAGCTTGCTGTGACATTATTAGGCTAACTAATTTTGTTCCCACACGATCGTGAGTGGAAGTTTGTTGGTATCACTCCATTTGTGGGAATGTGGCCGCAGACTTATGTGCGGATATGGTTTGTCGACTTGTGAGCAATGTCATCCACGGATTTAAGAGCAAGTCGTACATGGATTCTGAAAATAGACGTGGATATTATATAATATTCGAGAACCTTTTGCTGTTGGAGCCTGAGGTCCATGGATAATGCCTGGAGGAATTTTTGGAGGCTCGAAGACTTGAAGATAGAAAGTAACGTGGAGGCTAATTCAGAAGATTTTCTGAGCATGCAAAATCTGTGGAGAATATGCACGCAGTTTTTGTAGAGTGGTGGGCCGTTTCTTCAGAGCCTACAATCTGCAGAGCTGTTGCAGAGTTACAAGCTAACAGGTGGCTGCCTGTATAGGTGTCCTCCACGGTGGCATAGCTGTCACTCTCATTAGCCAGTATATATATATATGTATGTGTTTGGTGTCTGTAAAGCAGTATCACAGAGTGAGAAATTTTCGGAAGGAATGAATGAAGAGGGAAGTGTAATAGAGAACAGTGAGTGAAGAAGTATGTGTTTTCTCGTGCTTTATTCTTCATCTTTGTCTCAATAGGGCTTGTGTAGCCGTGCAATTTTTGTTACCAACTCTTACACATAGTGGATTATTTGAGGACGAAAGTCTCGTAATTTTTTTATTATTTTAGAAAAAAATTTTATGTAAAATTTAGTTGTATTTTCTCTTATATTTTATTTTTCCTTATCGATGTTTTCTATTCACTGTTTGTGTAGATTGGTGCCTGTCTGACTTGTCATCTCATTCTTATTCCAACAAAAAATACAAGTGCCAAATCAAAATGGAGGCTCTAAAACAAGGATTTATCACAGTTGTCCAAGTAGTTTAGTAAGAACCGTCAGATGAAGAACAAGGAGAGGAGGTGGAAGATATACTAGCATCGTAGCCATAAGGAGGCGTAAATGGGGGAGAGAGAAATCATCCACAACATCCATATGGCGGGTCCCCAACCGTCTGATGAAGGAGTGGAGGATCATGGTTCTGTTAGCTAAGAGACACATCATCACCGTCCATGGGGAGGAACCTTAAGCATTGGATGAATAAGTGGGTGATCATGGCATTGTTGAGAAAATTCATCATTACCATCTATATAGAGAAGCACCAGCCGTTTGATAGAATTAGGGGTGGATCAAGGGTGGTTGCGCCAAATCAAAGGAAGGCCAAGCATGGGATGTCTAGCCAAGACCAAGCCACATGACAGGCACGTGACATGAAGATTCAGTGAGTGGTTATATCCACTTAGTTAGGCATCACCTTTTCTATTGAAAAAAATATCTAATTATAATAATTATGAAAATTTATTAGAACCAATATAAATAATAGTATGTAATAGATACAAATTAGAGAATAAAGTACCTTTGAGTAACTCAATTTTGAAGATCTTGCCCTTCTCGAGTTAGAAAAACTAAAATCATTTCACTATTATTTTCCTAAAAGTTTTTCAACATTCTTTTTATCCATTATCTTTGGTCCTCTTGTAAGAAATCAATCTTGGAGATCTGAACTGCATTCTTATGAATTGGTATCAGAAACAAATAATGGTAGTCGAAACTTACATAAACTAGCTAATAGAATCGACAGTTGTAGGAAACTAGAGTCTTGATGCTTTAGAGCATAACAACAACCAATATATCGAGCCCATTATAATCGGCTCGCTCAACTAATGACATACTTATTCAATGTATAACAGAGGTTACTAGTTGACCCATAAGCCACTTTACCCCTGCTTAACCCCCTAGTAGAGAGAGGAGTGAGAGGAGTAATAAGGAGCAAACATTCTTTGGACTATCAAGTATGATTTTCAAGGTTCAATAGTGAGAACTTGAGCAGCTGGGTTTATAAGGCAAGGCAATTATTTAGGCTCCATTAAACCCTTGAGTTAGTCTCCTTTTACATGGAAGGGGAAGCCTTGATTAGATTCCATAAAACGAAAGAAGCCAATGAATTTAAAGATTGATAGACATTTGCCCGAGCCCTTCTCATCCAGTTTAGGAACTTAGCCTATGAAGATCTCATGAAATTATTGCAGAAACTGAACCAGACAAGGAGCATAATTGAGTATAAGGCCTAGTTCTAGGCTATCACAAATCGGTTGAGCCATGTCCCAACCCAAGTGAAATTAAGTTGTTTCTAAGAAGGCTTGAAGGATGAGATATGTTATCCAGTAAAATTGTTAAACCAAACTAGTCCTCATCAAGCTTTAGGAATGGCTTGAATTCAGGAGGAGTTTGTTACAAATTGAATAAAAGTTAACCATGGTCAGACTATCTCAACTAGAGGCTATATACATCACCAGTCCTCATGTGGGGCAACTGGCTTATCAAGAGCTGCTACCAAGGAAGAGACGTCAGTCCCTCGGATCAAACTTGAACAGATGGAGCGAAGGGAACGAGGCCTATGTTATATATACAATGAAAATTGGAACTTGAGGCAATTGTGCCAAGCCCCGATTATTCCTAGTAGAAGCTGCTGAGATCTAGGAAACAAACATTGAGCAAGACCTAGAAGAGTTTCTACCCCAAGAATATAACCCCAGTCATGAATCATTAGTGGAGATCTCACTGCATGCAACTATGGGAGCCCTACACTACAAGATGATGCATGTAATGAGGAAGATAAATGGTGTATTAGGGGTAGTTCTAATTGTTGCGATATAGGGTCACTTTCGTGTGGAAGTAAGCCGGAGTAGTATTCACTTGGTTGGAATAAAAGTAGACCGGAGTGGTGTTTACTTGGCTGAAATGAAAAAGTAGGCCGGAGTGATTTGCACTTGGCCGGAATGAATATACTTGGCCGAAATGAATGGAAGTAGGTCAGAGTGGTGTGCACTTGACCAGAATGAATAAAGGCCGAAGTGGTACATTTAGTCAAAGAAGTATTAAGGTCCGAGGACTTTGAATAATGAACGAGAATTTTGATTGAAGGACAAGGACTCTGAGTGCTGGTTAAAGTCATCAGCTGTTGGACGAGGACATGGGATTATATCCGAGGATATTGGGCAAAAGTCTGAGGATTTTTGGTCAACGCCTGGGAACTCTAATTGAAAAGCTGATCACCTGCAATGTCTATGTAAACAACTTTTTAAAAAGGAAAGTTGACTCTCAAAACTGAAGTTGATTGGTTGAGTAGGTCAACTCCTCTTGGTAGAATGACGCTTTGCAGAGTTGGTGGCAGGTTTTACGCACATACAACCTGCCTACTGAATAGGCGACTACCCGGTCAATTTGTATGTATATATATATATATATACTGGGCATGCAATATTTTAGAGTAGAAGAGAGTAAATAGAGAAGTGGGAAAGAGAAAACGAAAAAGAGAATGCAATGAGTGACTATCTTTACTCTTGTATTTTGCTCTTATTTCTATTATCAACTCTCTAAGGGCTTGTATAATCAAAAGTTTTTTATAACCAACACACATAGTAAATTTATTTATGAACTAAGTATCTCGTGATTTTTTTATTTTATTTAAAAAAGAATTTTTCACGTAAAAATTGTGAGTGTTCTTATTCTCTTTTATTACTTTGTCGTGTGTGTTTGTATGCCAATCATTCTTATCCGACTCAATTTTAGTAATATTATCCAACTAGTCATTATCTTTCCCAACACTAATTGATCCCAAAAGAACCCACAACTTTCTTGACGTTAGTCTAATTTGAAGAATGAATTAGAGGAGGTTTGGACAAACTAATGTAAAATTCTAAATCTCAAATGGTAAAATAGTTCAAGAAGAAGGATCTTGTAAAGATATGATTCTTATGGCATGTTTAATTAGTGGGAATATAAATTCTATTCCTACTTTATTACCAATGAAATATTTATTCCTACATTAAATTTTTTTATGTTAAATAATTATGTTCGGAGGAGTAAATATTTCTCCAATTTAAGGAATAAAAAATACAAAGTTTTCTTTCAATATATATAAGGAATAACTATTCCCACAATTATTACCATTTTACCTCTCGTCCTTTTATCATTTGTTCGAAACCTTGTTTTCTTTCTCATTTGTCTTGTGTCTTTTAACTGTTTGTCACATTTTTCTTTTTTGATTTGATACAGTCCAAATTCGTAACTCGTACTCTTTCGACCAATTCCAGATGCATGAGTTCAAGATCTATTATTGCACCCGCAGTCGCAGTTACGGTCTGACTAACTATCCGTTCGCCCATCATGGCGAGAAGGCTCATTAGTGGGACTTGCAGAAGTACCACTACTATGGCAACGTGTACCTATAGTATAGAAGCATATAAAGATAGAAAAAATTATAGCAGAAAGTCTATTTCTTTGTGTACTCTTCTTATGGGTTGAGGATTTCGCCTTCGCAACAAAAAGACTCTGGAAGTTGTGAGGAAGGGAATAAGTACCTGAATTCTACTATGCAAAATATTAGCAGCCATTATTGTAAGTATTATTCATATTCTCTAACTTTTAAAGTTTTTTTCTTGAATAAGGGTAAAAAAATTATTAGCACTAATTTTACCCTATTCCTCATACTATTACTACATATCAAATATCAGAATATTAATTCTCAACTTATTCTATTCTAATAATCAAATATAAATAAAAAAATTTTAACTCTATTTCAATCTTATTTTATTTCCTAAAAATAATTATTTAATTTTTATTTATTCTATTTCAATAACCAAATATGCTATTAAAATATATAACCAATAATTTAAGGCTAATTTTTTTAGTTTAGCCTTGGGTGGGTGCAATGCAATTTTAGAGGTACAATGATTATTTACCCTGGGACCTATTACTTAAAATTTCTGGACCCTTTAAATAGAGTTCCAAGATTAAGCACCAACCATGTGTTAGCAAGGGTTAAAGAAAGACAAAGGGCAATTCATAAGGATAGTGTGTGGCCACAAATTTCTGCTCAAGAAAATAAGGAAACAATTCTAAAACCCTTGGATGTGACGTGTTGTATTTTTAATTGAAAATTCAGTAGAGTTCTGACTATAATACGGATATCGATCAAATATAAAAAAATCTGTAAATATCCTGTATAACAAAACACACAAATCCATAATATATAACACAAGATTCAAAAGTTACAAAATTTCACGTGACATAACGTCATAACTTTGATATGATGTTGGCTCAAAATAGATACCACTAGATATCCAACTATCTATAATAAAATCTGTAAAAGTATAAGCATCCATTAATACAGTAGAAACTATACTACGGTTATGTCATCATCATACAACTATATATAAAAGCTATCATAATACAAAATATTTCATCAGAGGACACAAATATTTATAGCTAACCCCATAAGGTCATCTTCCACGCCTTCAATGTCTAACTGACTCAAACAGAGATCCTACCTCATTGGGTGTAACTCATACACATTTGGAGGTAAAAAATTAGCAAAGGTGAGTCAAAACTCAGTAATGCACGCACGCACACACACACATAATATCAAGGGACAAGCAAGATTTTATATTCAAAAATCATAATTATGTATATACGAAGGAACAATGATGTATATGAGACTATAAATCATGGTTCAAAAAGAATATTTTCATGACTTGTTCAATATTTCTTTAGTTCATTTTCTTTGTCATTTTTTTAATTATCACATCATACCGAGAACTTATTTCGTTGAAGGATCAGGGGCTATTAGGACTTACTGACTAAAGGAACGGTCGGTCGTAACCCAGATTATATTTAATCTCTACACAATCAAATGCCAATATCCTCCTATTTAAGATACAGAGGTGGGCCATCTATATATACCTTATAGATGGGACCAATCAGTCGCTAGCGATACTATACCAGACAACGACCTTCCACTACAGCAAAATAAGGTTTTCCAAGGAATATCATCCGCTACAATACACGGTCAAAATAGTAATTCTATCATTATACTATTTATTGAACAATCCTTGACCCAAATTTTTAATTTCTTATTTCTTTAGGAAATTCTATCATTATGTACAAAATTTTTCGTTCCCACTCTATTGGAGAACATTTCATAAGTCAATCAATTCTTCATTCTGGAGAATGGTTCATCAGTTCAATCAGTTCGTCGTTCCGAAAAACGGTTCAATCAGTTCATCGCTTAATCGCAGGATATCTCTTTTTGGTTCTCTTTCCATTAAGCTTATTCAGATATATTTTTTCATATTCTTTGCGAGTTTAAATCCTTATGTGTTCTTAATTTTATACATAATTTTCTTTTGAAGTTGGGAAGAATTAAGGAATCCTTTTTATATTATATCAGTCAAAATTCTTAAAATTTTTGATCAATAATTCTTTCTCAAACGGTTTATAACATGATTTTTGAAACATTTCGAATTAAAACATTCATGATACGTGCATAAATCATCATAGAGCTTGGAACATGTAGAAAATTGTTGCCGTAATGAGCCAAATTTATCTTTAGAACTTTCGGATGACAATTCCTTCATAATTGTATGCATCATAATTTTCGGTACATGACGTATTTAACGTAAATGCGATTAAATATCATTGTTCATATTTGACAATATTTTTAAAATACGTAAAATCATCATTGAAAAAGTACTTTTCGGTGCTCACGTATTTCGACCCCGTTACAAGTATAGCGGAAGCAATAAAATCAATTAATTAAATATCCGATACACGTAAGGGATATTTAA